>JABUQX010118230.1:0-22734 GCA_015478945.1 Trachelipus rathkii
GTAATCATGAAAAACTTCGATGCATATACAAAAAAATTATCTAAATGAAAATTATATATGCTCTTAAAATCTGTAAATATATGCACACACACATACACATACACATTATTATTTACTACTTTATTCATTATATATATATATATATATATATATATATATATATATATATATATATATATATATATATATATATATATATATATATATATATATATATATATATATATATATATATATACAAACTCGTCAAAATTAACGCACCACTGGCTCATATGACGTTAACAGGTTACAGAAAGGACCAGAACGCTGTGTAACTTTATTATGCAAATAACATAGCATCAGGGACACAGTATACAACGCTGTAATAATGTTGGGAGTGTATAAAGTCCGCAATGGCTATAATTAAGGTAAATGACAAATCATGTAACTCCAGCTTTAGCGATTGGGGTAAAGTTATGGCGGGGGCATGCTGAGTACGTGGTCCATTGAGGTGTGAATTTATTCACTACAACCATGGAAAGGACTGCGCGTCGACTAACACGTGATGAGTGCGTACAGATTATCACACTCCGTGCCGATAGGTACGGGTACTGTGAACTCGGTCGACGGTTTGGTGTAGAGCACACAACCATTGCACGGGTCGTGGATCGGCACCACGACACCCAGGAGCACGCATGGTGGCCGGGCCAGGGCAGGCCACGCGCCACGACTAGCGTTGAATACCGTTTTAAGCGTATGCGGGCCGTAAGAGACCGCCATACAACAGAAAGGCACCATCAAATACAGCTGCAGGAGGTACATGTGACCGTGTGAGTGATAATACAATATGTCAACGCTTCGCGGAACATAATTAACAGCCACGGAGGCTGGTCATAGGACCACGACACACCAGGGAGTATCGACGGGCGCGACTAGCATTTTCCCGGGAACACCTACATTGGACCGTTGCGATTGGGCGAATATGCTCTTTTCGGATGAATCCAGAGTCAGTCTCTACACCTCTGATCGGCGATCCAGAGACTATCGAGGACCTAATGAAAGGTACGCGCAGTGTAATATGTCTTACATTGCCATTTGGAGGAGGATCTCTCTCATGGTCTGAGGGGGCATCCTAGATGGCGGTTCCCTAACCGCCGCACGGTACATCGCAGACATCCTTGATCCGTATGTCGTGCCATATACCCTCTACATCGGTGACGGATTCGCCCTAATGCATAACAACGCAAGAGCAAACGAAGCCAAATGCGTCCCCGAACACCTAACGGCGGTCCAAATCAGGACATTGGATTGGCCAGCATACATTCTCTACCTAAACCCAATTGAACATGTGTGGGACATGTTGAAACGATGGTTGCGACAGCTGCAACCACCTCCAGAAACCCTCCAGGCGCTGCGGCAGGCGGTGCTTCGCGTATTGGATCAGATTTCCGTGGAGGACATTCGGCACCTCATTGAGAGCATGCCACGACGGTGCCAAGCCGTCATCCGTGCCAAAGGTGGCCATACACGATACTGAGTAACACCATCCACACACGAACCCTTCACCGCGATAACGTCCCACGTTGGAGGAAACGCATCGGCAACAAAAATATCCCATGCGGAAACCCATGGCCAGAGCAAAAAATTAAAAATGTAAGTCAAAAACACTGAAAGTCTTGAAACTTAGGATGAAAATTAAATATAATTTCAATTAATTAATAATTTAAATTATAAAAAAGGAATACATTTAATTAATTCAATTAAATAAATATTTTCGAAAGAAATTTTTAGAAAATATTTGATTTTCTAGAAGAATAAGTTGTATTAAATATATATATAGTATATATATATATATATATATATATATATATATATATATATATATATATATATATATATATATATATATATATATATATATATATATATAGCATAGTTATTATATATATATATATATATATATATATATATATATATATATATATATTCAAGAACCACCTACTTTGTCGTAGTGATATATTTGTTTTTGTAGAGGAAAGCCCTTGATTCTTTTAGTATTATGCTTACTGGTCACCATTTTGCCATTCAATGTACACAAATTAAAAACACTGTTTAAAGAAATTAATGAAATAAATTCCAAAGGAAAGTTAATTTCGTGGTCCGACGAGACTTTCAGGCTGGGCGTGACCGCGATTTCTTTCTGAGTCTTCATCGTTCGTGCAGCTTGTGTTGGTGTCTGTTATTTTTCATAGCCAGCAACATTTTGATGCTTTGCATTATTCATTTCGTATAAAATCTATTTTTAATTACTGGGATGTTTATTGTAAAGTTGTTGGGCTTGTTATAATGCAAAGATTCCATGATTTTGCGATGGTCTCCTGTGATTGATAGCTTCTCTGATCATCTTGCTGGTTGTTGGAAACTGATAGCCGCCTGTGTGCCATGCTCCATGACTTGTTAGCCGGAATTTACGCCGTCCCAGCAGGTCATTGTGGCAGCCGATTTTCTTTCCCGGTTCATTCCATAGCAGCTTTATCAGTACTGCAGGGGATGTGATATGGCACAGCTTGGGCACTTCTCAGCCTTGGGGTTTGAGAACGTCTTTTGCTGCATTTGCCATTTTGGATGAATGAGGGTAATATTTTGCAATACTTGCCTTAACGAACATATCGGTAATTCCTCACCCAAAGGAGGCTGCCAGCTGGGAGCAGGCAAAGGTCTTCCTCTGCTTTGTTGTGCTTTTTGTGATTTGTGCAACCTCAGCATAGCGTTACTTGAAAGTGCATTGTGACGTATTTAGTTTCGTTGAAGAGGTGGTGATATACCGAGCGCAGCGAGAAATAGAGACGACAGAACAGCAATTTTGTGTTTGGGAATGATTAGATAGTTTGGTGCGAATGCTGGTTTTCTATATATAGGTGCAAGTAACGTTATGTTCCACGATTAATTTATCGAGAGCTTGAGCGCATTTATCGTATACTAAACTGAAAGAGAATAGAGTTACCAGGTTTAGATTATCACAGTTGGTAGTTGTGGAGGGAGGGAGACAAAAGTCATTCACATATTTAATCCATAAACTATTGTTTAATAAAGGGTAGGGTAAAATATGATAAAATTCGTTAGTTCCATATGAGAGTGTTACCAGTATGGTGACAGTGGGGACTAGGCCGAAAGATATTTGCCATTGTGTCGAGGCTGGTGCTGTAAATGAGATTGGCCTCCTGCTCTCATATAATAAAAACAGCTCACACCCCCTCACTACAACATAACTTCATTTTTTAATGGCAAATATTACAAACAAACTTTCGGCCTGAGTATGTGATCCCCACTGTCTCCCATACTCAGTAACATATATATGGAACTAACAGAATTTTATCATATTTTACCCCCCCCCCTTTATTAAACAATAGTTTATGGATTAGATATGTAGATGACATTTTTGTCTCCCTCCCTCACAACACCAACCCTAATTCTATTCATCCTCCTTCAACCTAACTCTATTCATCCTTCAGTTCAGTATACGATAGAAATGCCTTCCAACAACTCTATCCCCCTCCTCGATACCTTAATCACATGGAATAACAATCACTTGCAATTTACTATATATAGAAAACCAACATTCGCACCAAACTATATATATTGGCTATCTAATCATTCCCCAAACACAAAATTAGCTGTTCTGTCATCTCTATTTCTCCGTGCCTTTCGTACTCTCCTCCTCTTCTAGCACAAGAAACTAAATACCTACACAGTACTTTCAAATAGTTATTTCAATTTTAACTTGTTTTGGGCACGAAAGGGTTAACAAAGCAAAAAAGAGGTACTATAGCACCTTTCCCCCGAAAAATAGCAACACCTCCTTTTTACCAATTCCTTAATTACCATTATATTCGTTAAACAAATATTACCAAAAATATTACCCTCATTCCATCAAATAACATCACCTTAAAAAACATTCTCAAACCCCCAAAACGAAAAGAAAATCTCCCCAAAAGCTGTATATATCACATCCCCTGCAATACTTGCAATAAAACATATATAGGTGAAACCATAGATTTGCAAAGAAGAAAAAATCAACATACAGATGACCTGCACAAGGACAGCATAAATTCAGCTTTAACAAGTCATAGGCGTAATGTAACACAGGCCACTCTATCAATATCAACAATATAAAGATGATCAGAAATATCAATCACAGAACCATCGCAAAATCATGGAATCCTTTTGCATTTATAATAGTAACAACTACAATAAGTATCCCGGTGAAGTTAAGATAGATTTTATACAAAATGAATATCTGGAAACATCAAAATATTTCAACAACACCATGAAGAAAATAGCAGACCAACTGAAACACACTTGAACTGATGAAGATCAAGAAAGAAATCCAGTCCCTTAGCCTGAAGAAGTCTCGCGTGTCGGGACGAAAATTAGCTTTCCTTTTTAAAATTTATTTCATTAAAAAAAAGTGTCTAACAATGTTTTTAATTTGTGTACATTTAGTAATAAAATGAAGTGACAGTAAAACATAACAAAAAAAAGAAAACAAGGGCTTCCTCTCTAAAATATATATATATATATATATATATATATATATATATATATATATATATATATATATATATATATATATATATATATATATATATATATATATATATATATATATATATTTTGTTATATATATATATATATATATATATATATATATATATATATATTAATTCAATTAAATAAATAATTTTGAAAAGAGATTTCGGAAAATATTTTAATTTTCTTGAAGATATTTATTTAAATAAATAAATACATTAATATTTTAACAATTATATTTATTTCCTTTTCCGAATTCGTGTGATATATCAAATTTTCGAATATTTTTATGTTAAAAAAAAAAAAAAAACTCTGAAAAATTATAATTTGGCCTCAATTTTAATTTGAAATCATAGTAAATACCAAAAAAAAATTGATTATATTTAGGTATATTTATATTTTTTGCATCAATTTATAACAAAGGAGTAATGAAATTAAATATATTTTTTTATTTTGTTTGATTTATCCCTCTATTATTTAGTGTAAATTTACAGTTAACCCCGGTAGAAAACCCCGGTTTTTCCTGAGTTTTGGCCGGGGCCGGGGCCTCGGTCGGTTCCTATCTCTCACACACTTATCACGCCGGGGCCGGGGCCGGGGCCCCGGTCGGTTCCTACCATACACTATATTGAATAACACCATCCACATGTGAACTATTCACCGCGATAACGTCCCACTTTGGAGGAAACGCATCGGCCACATACAGGACTCATTCGCAGGCCCCCAGGGGATTCCTGGGACCCCTCGACAATCTTACCACTGTATAATGTGTCCCAAATGCTGTGTTATTTGCATAATAAAGTTACACAGCGTTCTGGTCATTTTTGTAACCTGTTAACGTCATATGAGTCAGTGATGCGTTAACTTTGACGAGTAGTGTATATATATATATATATATATATATATATATATATATATATATTAGTTATATATATATATATATATATATATATATATATATATATATATATTATGACATATATATTTATTTTGGTATTTTTTTTTTTTTTTATCAAATATATATATATATATATATATGAAAATTCATATTTTTTGTATTTTTGTTATTTGTTAACAAATATCAAAACACCGGGTAATAATTTTTTGGTGCAATAAAACCATCTTTGTATAATAATAGTTCAAGTTTCATGTCATTTCGACAAAAATTGTAGAAGGTGAAATTCAAAATGTTGTAAACATGTTTTTTTTTTGTTTGTTTTTTTAAATGAATCTTATTGATACAAATCGAATTAATAGAGGCGTACAGAAATTAAATGGAAATCAAAGTTTTAATGTGAGAGAAAGTTTTAATGTTATTATTTTGCTTTTTATTTGGTGAAAATTAAGAACATTTCTTGTTTTGGGTTGAGCCCAAAAATTTCCTATAGTCAATATCATCCTTATTTATATATATATATATATATATATATATATATATATATATATATATATATATATATATATATATAGTATATATAGTATATATACATTATTATTATTATTATATACATATATTATTATTATATTATTATTATTACTATTATTATTATTATATTATATTATTATTATTATTATACATATTATTATTATTATTATGTTGAGTTATATATATATATATATATATATATTATTATTATATATATATATATATATTATATTATTATTATATATATTATTATATATATGTATATATATATATACATTATTATTATTATCAATATATATATGATATTTATATATACATCTTTATATATGGGATATTATTTCAATTATTATTATTATTATTATTACATATTATTATTATTATTATTATATATATATATTATTATTATATATATATATATATATATATTATATATATATATATATATATATATATATATATATATATATATATATATATATATATATATATATATATATATATATATATATATATATATATTTTTTTATTTTTTTTTCTAGTATATATATATATATATATATATAAATATGTTATTAATCTCTCATTTTGGTTTCGAGCATCGAACCCTAGAAGTTTTGAAGCAAATGTTTTACACTAGAGCACGAGGAGCTAAAAGGAAACTCAACTTTGGAAGAACACTTTCTTCCCGAAGAAAGGTAATGGATTCATTCACCTTTGACAAGCTTCCCCGCTCACACAAGGGTCAAGGGTCAAACAGGGCTTTAGTTAGAGAGATGTTATCAATATTCATTTAAAACTGCTAGCCCTTTTAAAATATTGGCAGAGTTTTAATGTCTCCTGTGAGTTTCGAACCCGATTCCTCGAAGTTATTAAGCAAGTATTTTACCACTAGCCCGTGATGAGCTAAAAGGAAGCTCAACTTTGGAAGAATTCTTTCTTAAAAAGAAATGTAATGATTCACCTTTGACAAGCTTCCACGCTCATACACGGGTCAAGGGTCAAACAGGGCTTTAGTCAGAGAGAAGATGTTATCAATATTCGTTTAAAACGGCTAACACATTCGCAGTTTAAATATATACAAATTATTGATCTCTCCTGGGAATGAGCGGGGAGGTTTGTCAAGGTGAATCATTGCCTTTCTTTGTGAAGAAAGTAATCTTCAAAAGTCGATTTTCCTATTAGCTTCACGTGGTCTAGTGGTAAAACACTTGCTTAACAAATTAGAGGACTGCGGTTTGAGTTCCAAATTAGAGCTAAATAATTTGTTTGTATATTCAAACTTCGATCTTGTTCACAGCAGTTTTAAATAAATATTGGCACCTTTCTGACCAAACTCTTTTTGACTGTTGACCCTGTGTGAGTAGGGAAGCCATTACCTTTTCTTCAGAAGAAAGTATTCTCCCAAAGTTTAGTTTCCTTTTAGCTCATCGTGGTCTAGTGGTAAAACACTTGCTTAACAACTCTTATTTGAAACTCACAGGAAATATTAATAATTTGTTTATATTTTCAAACTGCGGGTCTGAACTAGCTCAAAACGTCGAATGGACAAATTGAAAAACGTATGAAATCATAAAATCGCCTAAATGGTCGACCCGTGTCCAAATGTTTGAGCTCAAACGTGCTGCGTTGGGACATTGTTGACATGTTTAGATTTCTAAACATTCAGAGGAGAGTTAACAAATCTAAACGACAGGCGTAGAAGTTATAACAAACGCCGTCATAAGATTGAATGAACGCAGACAAACACAGAACTCAAGTGTAAAATTTAAACAAACCAAAACAAGGCATCTATGTTGTTACTTAATAGCAACAAACTATAGTTACTAGAGTTTTGATCACTAGAACAGATACAACCAAGAGTTTATCAAATACGAAAACTAAGTATCATGGGTTATAGTACAACAGATACATAAACAAAACAACTGATCAGAGTTTAAATTATAAGAGATAACATCGTATCAGTCTATAGTGGTTTAACGAAGCAAAACATACAGATTAGATTTGTTATAAACACCTAACAAGTCACTATAAAGCTATCACGAATAATAATATGACAAAATAGCACATCAAATCAGTTACTAGCAGTTTAACCGAGAGACAAACTAATACTCACATGGGAGTAGAGTGAAGACACGAAACTCAGAACAACGACAGAGTAGGGAGATGTCCAAATAGGGTTTACGTATTAGACAGAGACGAGATCTCGCGAGAACAGTACAGTCTAATATATCTGTCTCACTATACGGACACTCATTGGACATCGATACACTATGCAAGTAGTCTGGTATAACCGCTCATGAACAATAAGCATACACAAGTCATATACCGTTCGTACCATAGCTATAATAATAGAAGTGCAGACTAGTTTCCTCCGCTCCACAGACACACCAGATGAATGTGAGATCTTGGGGTAATATACACTATCACAGTATCTGAGTAAATTATAAACAGAACAAGCGATATACAAATAGTTCATAGCAATATGAATTATACAGCAAAGATAAATAGTACAATTAAACTATATGAGTGCGACTGTTAATACACAATCAATATTAATTTACATTAGGGCTACATAAATATCGAATAGTTTAATCTAAATCTATAAGCGCTAAGTAGCACTAATCTATAGAGAGGAGCGCTAGGAGGCACATGAATGTTAATTAGTTGTGATTGAATTCTGAGTTCCGAGGATCAAGAAAACTGTTTGTAGAGTTGGTATATCCCAGAGAGACATAGAAACAAATGATCTGATAATTATGAAAGACTGATGTTTAATAGAAGGTGGAGCACAAATCATATATAAATGGTTTGGACAAAAAACAAATTTATACCTAGATCTCGAAACCATGTAAAATAGACACTCAATTAACTAGCTCGAGCTTTGCAGCTACAACTCATAGAGCGACACATATCAACCCCCGTTCATACTGGGACTACAATAAAATTATCATACTAAGAAAATACGAGTATGACCCACTGTAGATGGATAACTAGGAATGTGCTCCGGCTAATCGTGAATATCGCTTAAGATTATTTATAGGTCCAGTATAATAACTGACTATTATCACTAAGTACACTTATCCAATTAGAATTACTGTTTTAATCAGACTTATCAGCAGCATACCGCTCATCAGTGCGATATTATAATCGCAAGACCGCGGCAATACATGTTATTTTTCGACTCATCCTTATACGATCTCTAATACCTATTAGTTTACTTCTATAGATTAACGTTAGTATAACTATTACGAATTACAATAAAATAAGGATGCGATAATATTTTATTATCAAACGAATAACTAATTACCATTTCAATGTAATCCAGCTCTCTATTACCTTAGTTATTGGGGTCCTACGTACTAACCTCTGATTTCATCTCATGGCTTCCCGTGGTACCGTGAGCGGATCGATACTATAGTGTATTTCATAACTTGCGATCTTCTCCATACTGCTCCCTGTAATCATTTATAATGGGTGAATAAAAATATCAACATACCCCTTTATTTTTTATTATCTTTATCCTGACCGCCTCGAAGGGTGGGAAGTAATCCGGATTTTTCTGTGACCATACTAGAAAATAGACTTTATACCATAGAAAAAGGTATATTCATCAGATTCAAGTTAATTTGGAATAATCGTTATATACTACCTTTTATAGTACTTTATTAGTAGAGGGATGGAGCGTCTATGGGCTATGTGAACCGGCATCTTCAGTGCAGTATGACGCGTTTCTCGAGACTCCTCTTCTTGACATTGACCCACCCTTACCTGTCCCTCTTGCTGTACCTGTCTACCTCTAGACCTTTTGTGCCCTTGTCTCACTACTTGTACATAGTCATGAGAGATATATGCATGGTAGGGTTCTTCCCGTTACGTCTGTGCGCTACCCCTTACGATTATAGTAGCGTCACAATCCTTATCTTTCTCACCATAGACCTCTGTAGAGCGATCTCAGTTTGCGTCCTTTCGATAAGCGTCTATCAGCTCCTAGTTCGCTACAGACTAATATTGATGCTATCCAGAGTGTGCCATTCTCTTTTCCGATTTGGCCCACAGAACAATCATCTGCCTAGTTGCCTCATCGACCTATGACTAACACATGTTATTCTCATGGAGTAGTATTTTGCATAGCGCCCTACTTCGTCTTGTTACGCACGCACCGCTCTGTATCGCACAGCATAACATATGTTTCCGACTAGCTACGAGTTTTCGACTCAGCGTATCCGTCGTTCTTACCGCAGGCAACCCTTCGGTTTACAGACGTACGTTCGTTAGACGGGGTCTCATTTGCATTAGCACAAAATGAAACTTTTCTTAAACTCGGAAAAGGCGTATGATGTCACGTGGAGGTTGGGGGTTTTGGGTTTTTCGTCCTGGGCGAAGGGTTTCGGCGGGTCGTTGAATGGGCGTGTTGCTTCGACGAATAATCACTCGTGGAGTTGGTGAGGGTTGGGGTTTGGGACCCCGGTGCGCCTACTCCCATCTATGTTGACGAATGGTATGTCAGCCTACACACCCTTTTGCATCTGCCGAGAGGGCGCTTCATATCTCTGCTTGACGTGTGTCACCTTATTCAGCTCGCCATCCAATACGGGTTTCTCCCTTCCTTGTGTCCTGGTCGAATGCTTTACCTCTCCACGTCGACCAGAAACTACACAGCACGTCCGCTTCGTTCCGACAAAAACTCCGCGAGTCGTGGGTGGAGTTGTATTGGCGCAACATCCGAATTCCTTATGGCTACCCGAATTCTCTGTCTGTAGCGCCCCTCTTTCGTAAGATCACGGCGCTGTGCTGCTTGACAGACCGGTAGCGTGTAGGAACCAGTTCATCCCCTGCGGTTGTCTTGATCGGTACCGATAAGCCCCGACCCCTTCGGTACCTAATCCTTGATTTTTTACTCCGACTCCATTGGTCTAGTCAAATAAAAATTAGGTCGTGCCAAACGTTGTCGAAAACCTGGGCGTTTTGATTTGCTGTCCTCTTTAATTGGGGCTTACAACCGCCCCACCTTTCATATGACTTTTGGGGGAGGCGTCGATCAGAAAAACCATGCTCCACCTGAGAGTTGATCTTGATGTGGCAGGACTAAACGAGACTACGGCGTGGCCTAATATAGTGGTGGCAGAACACCTCGCGCAATGCTCACGCCAGCATCACCCTGCCGCGTCTTTTGTTCCGCCGCTCGCGACTGGTCCATTCCCGCACGTCGCGCGAAGACTCTCCTCGAGGAACTGCATGTCTCATCCGCGGTAATTCGCCCGTCCTGCCCCTCCTAGGCGAGAACGCCTGGCGTGTGAGCCTGGGTATTCAATGCTCACCCTCGAAGGGTAACCAGCCCACGCTAACTCGAGATTACATCACGGTTTGCGTTCATATGCCTGAACGTACAGACTGGTCAGCGTCATTGTCAGATCCGTTGAGTAATCCCAGTTAATCCGGACTTCACAGTACTGGAGAGCACCCAGATGAACTCCCATCCTATAGTATCGCATTTACCTGCTAGGGTAAGTGTTCATCGCTCTCATATCACATATTATGCTATCTCGCCAGTACATTCAGCTCTATATACTATCTGCCGCGTAGAGGACAACCTATGCTAGATGCTTACTAGTACGCTCTTAACACTGAGTTAATGTTCCGTTTTAAAACTACACCTAAATGGCTTAATAACATCCAAGAATAGGAATTTAAAAAAATCAAGCCATACACTAGCGAGACATGAGCGGACAAGACTAAGATCATTGAAGCTAGATGATCACTGGAGAGTAACGAGTAATACACGACCGGTAGTCAAGATTAGGATATTCTTTTGTTTCACTCTCGGTGTTCTCATAAGCAAGATAACACAGACGAGGTATATATCACGATGTTAAAGCCAGAGGCAGTAGAATTGAGTGGGTGGTTTATCTGTTCTTTATAGTCTACCACTGATGATCCTATCCAGTATTACACCATCAATCCACTCTTCCCGTATTTCTTGATTTTTTCTATTGATATCTCACAGCTCTAGATACTGCTAGCTTTGAAATTGTTATATTGGTAGACATATATATACAACTCTACAAATTATTTACAACTATTAATAATATACCAAATTTCATCTTCACATTCTTACGAAGCACCTCTAACCAAGCTGTTGCTTTGAACGGATATCAACCGAAATCCATATTTTGAGTCTGCTTGTGTAATTAAAAGCCAACACAGGCTTGTGATGCTATGTGAAAAGAACTGACTAACTTTCAACATTCATAGTTGGGTTCCTTCCCCACTTGTGATTGTTTACTAGATGCTCCGCGAGCGCGACATTATGCGCTTTTTAGAATCTATCAGTACTATTAACCACAGATGTTTATTTTCCTTGTATATGTTGTGGCGAAACACTAATAACTATTACTTTTTTTTAGTGAGTTGTCTATGTGCACTGGTTTAGCTGACAATTCATTCACATATAAAAAGTAACCAACTAAAATTAATACAACTTAGAGAGATGTCAAAATCGTGCCGCTACAGCAAGCTCCACTTTCCATCATTCAGCATGACACCCCGTGCACTAGTCCGATGAGTCTAATATGATTAGATCGGATACAATGTAGTTTAATCATGAGCCCAGTGTGTGATTGCCTGTCAGCTGCTAATCAATCTAGCACTCTCTATGAGATTCACCCCTATAAGATAGATACAGGACGATTAAGAAATTGATCTCGCGAAAATATTCATGTCAATCTTCGATGCAATATGATAAACCGCTAAACTGCTAGCTTGTATCGTTATCTCATCTCATAATGATCGACTTGTTATTACATAGTTGGTTTTTCTGTGCCTGAAGTGATCTAGATTGTCAAGTCATATGAGCGATCGCGCATCCATAATCAAGCGGATTTCTTAGGTTCTTCTTCAACATCCTTAATCTTATTGATTAAAATCTAATGTCTTTTTACATTTGTCGAAACCTTCTCTTCTATTCCACATGTCTCGAGTAAACACTTTTTCAGACTTGAGAAAAATTCACAGATGGAAATTCATGTAGTTTTATCCGAGAGACGGTAGCTCCTTAGTATCGTGACACTTTATGAGATTGACTTCTAATTTGCTTATAAGATATACGACCTGAAAACTCGAATCATCTCTTCTTAATTCGAAGTGCGTAGGATTTAGGACCTCGTCGCACCACGAAATCTAGACTACGCTATATCCCCAGCGATCCTGTATCTCCAGTGCCGTCTAGGTTTCGACTAAGATATTTACCAGTATTCAGAAATATTGTCCGTCTTATCGGGCTTCTCAGAAAACACAGCTATCGGTATCACAGTAAAGTACACGTTGACCAAGAGAATCGAGGAGTTTATATAATTCGACCCTAGCATAAGCTGTGGTAAAGGAAGCAACAGCTACATTTGTAGCCTTTGCCGTTTTATTAGTGAAGCCAGTATGTGTGACTTCCACCATATGTTTATCACCAGCTACAATGATGTTTCTTACTTCAAGATCAGCTCTCTTCATTAATTCCCATACTTTATCGTAACTTGTGCAGATAATATCTTCATTCCTTGGAAGGCGTTGGGCTAGTTTTCCCCATAATGAATTCAGGAGTAATTTAGCTATATATCGCATTCCAGGATATTGTTTATATTGTTGCTATTGGAATCTCTTAATTGTGCTGTTTACGCGCCCCTCGATTGTCCCTCTTGAGCGCAGGTATGAAAGATTTCTTCACAGTCCTTTATCGGTTATTTCCAATCTGGCCAACACCGGAAGCCTCAGTTTTCCATTTCAATGAACTGTTTTCTAACTGTAACTTTGCCGAATACTGTCATTGTAAATAAAGTATCATTCTATAATTAACACACAAGGCAGTAAAAATTTCCATGATTTCGTGTGATCGCCTCTTGTTGATACTCCATAGTCCATTTCTTTCTACAAGCTAAATCCATTACTCAGGCACTGCGTCATATCGCTTCTTTTAAGGCATGCGCTTGGTTATCGTTGGTCTGCATGGCCTTCTATAGCCGATGGCTGCATGTCTCTACTAAAGTGAAAAGTATTTCACACGCGATGGTCTCATACTCGCCTGGCAGGGGTAGGACACAGGAAGCCTGCTGATACTAGATCTGGTAGGAGCAGAAGACCGTAACATACGAAGAGGGCCAAAAAATAAGTGGTATCCATTTTTCTTGAACGAACTTTCTATGTGTGTAAGGAAGATCTCACTACCTACAAGGATTCGTGCGGAGCTTTGTTCTCCGTAACAATGGCATAAGGGTTATTGTTTTTCTGGACAACACAGGATCAGTGAAGTGAATCTAGGTGACTTCAATTTGAACGCCTTCTTGTCGGTGGTAAGTTAAATTGACGAATGGCCTTGTACGTGCCACCGTTACAATGGCACTTCGCAACTGACTCTAGTTTCGCATTTGCGAGTTCATTACCAATTGACTGCACGATACTCGGGGCCTAGCTTCCTCCAGTTCGTGTTTCGTCATTGGTGTTTTAATAGTTGATCTCACACTCTTTTTCATTTTCGTCTCACCATTTAGCATCCCCCATATTCAATTACTTCACTACTTCAGGGCTCATGTAATCCGCTTCCTGCCTCATGGTCTTACCTGTACCTATCAAGGCTTGACACTCCATGGAGATCTAAGCCTTCCTTGCATGCTTGATGACCGTGAAATACAGCCGTGGAAGAGCAAGACAATCTTCTTCATGGCCGTACCAGTTGGAGGACGTGGTCGTCTGTTTATTCAAGTTCTATCGTTGTTCATTAATGTTGAGGCTGACGGGCGGCTAAAGAACTCATTTAAGGTCAAAAAGGCACGTATGTCCTTCAGCTGGAATTTCAGAACGTAAGCCGTCGGGCTTTTAGGTACCTGTTTTGATTTTAAATGTACGCTCCCACCATTCCTTGCATGTTCGATTCGCCTACCTATACATCTCCATGAACGTAAGCCATTTCACACATCATCACGAGTACAGTTTTGATAATCATCAGTAACGTCCTATATGGGCACGTGTATTTTCACTACAATGTGCATTTATACACATGAATCGATAAGCAGCAATGGTAGAACAAATCAAGTAGAACAGTCAACTTTATATCGCTTAAGGAGATTACCCATTCCCGTCTTGCAGATTCTCGTCAGAGAAGGATTGACTGAAGAACCTCCAACATTCTTGTTTCTCAACCTTCTGAGACTAAAAATACATCGCTTCATGATATCGTAGTCCTCTTCTGAGATAATTGTCTAGGTATATGTACCGGCCTTCACTGATCCACCCTCTACTCATCATCAACCCGTCAATCAAAATCAGCCTCTTTCACTGTGGCATCGCGCATGTGGTCCTTCAAGGTTTCCTACGATTCTCGCGCAATTCTCGTGTCACCTTGTTAAATTTTATCATTTCTCTGAGGTAAGAATCACAACGGTAAGGAAAGAATCCTTTAGAACAGCTCACTGTATATACCCATGCACTTAGTGTAGTTTTTTCAAGGCACACGTTCTGATACGCAAAAATCTATTAACTCAGTGTCCTCCTCAAACTGGCATATTTGCATTAGCCGTCATAGTTTATTATTTTGGTTACACGTTTCAAGGAAGTTGGGAGGATATGGAATGGACCGGTAGGTCTGGGCAGCAGTACTGCTGTAAACAAACTGATTTGTCGAACTTACCTCCATTATGAGCTGTCAACTAGTATGTTTGCACCTCTCTTGTGTTTTTCAGCAAGCATGCTGTAATCATTACTCCAGTACGTTTGACCTGCCGTAAACTAGAACTGACCAGCACACTTCTCTCATCACTCTCCGTTTGCCTTCCAATTCAACTTGAATATTTCACGTTCCGAGCCGTACCCGCTACGGGCAAGTCTCACACGGTGATGCAATTGTCTAGGTATTTATACTCCCCGCGAGGTTTTTCCACTCACTCAACATCACTCACTACAATAGTAGCGGAAGCCTAATCCGTTGCCTTTAAGCGTCCTCCTATCACTCATTGCCACGACTATTACGATTATTAGGTTTCGACTATCATAATTCACGAACGTAGAAGGTCGGGCATATAACGTGCTTGGCAAAAGCTTCATTCACTGTTGGAAGTCCTCTGATTTTCTTCATGGAAACACTGATGATTATCCCCTTCTATTCCATACTTCTCTCGTCGCATCATTCCACATTTAATATGCATGCAATCGTGTCGGTGTATGCCCCGTTTATCAGCTACCTATCTCATTATCGCATAGTGCACATCACGTTAAGGTTCTTGCAGGTGAAGCGTCTTTATGCAATTCTAATGACAAGCCTCGTATACGAAGTCATCGATTTGCAATCACTACAAAGTGAAAAGCCGTAGATATATCGCCTCGTTTACCTTACTTTATAAGTTTATGCTAATAGTTAATCTGTATTCAGTGCATTCATTTTGTAAATGATTAATTAAACTGGTCTGTGAAACTTATAAACATTGATGACAAAAAACAGGGCCCATGATAAGATCAGGATCCACACTGCCTAAAGCTATCCTTGATGAGTCTCTGGGAATAAGGATAATAAGCGGTTTCTTCCGGCGAGGACATATCCTATTACAAAGACCAGGTAAGTCCTATTCCTGTTCGTGTGCGTTTTAACATTCATCTCGAGGTTTGTCATGCTTATCTTTAGAGAAAACAAATATCCGGCACTGTAATTTTTCCTCTTCTATTACGGCAAAATCATCTGCCTTTAAGGGAACTTCATAAGTCAGTCCGCACCGAATTGCGATCTGTCCACCTATTTTATGTAAGATAGAGAGTTTAAAAGTTTTTTTTAAGGTGCATCTTCGTCTGGTTTTTGACGGTACATGAGTGTGGAGCTTTTATAGCATGCCTAAGGCTGAACCCAGCATCCACACTGGTTGTTTACTTCTATTGTCGTTACTATATACTTAGGTGTACTTTATTGACGTTGGGGGGTGTATACAGTTCACAGAAGAAGAAGGGTCAATTGGACCATTACCCTCTGGATTATGACATATCTGGACATCTACATATGAAACGTCCAACATGGCTTGGTCAACAGATTGATAAGAGCTCTAGAAACGGTCGCACAGATACTGCTGCGAGATTTTTGGTCGAGACTCATCCTTCTTATGAGAATTCCGTATTGGAATCTGCCCCATTCCCTTTCCGTAAAAGGAAACCTGCCGGAGGTTAGATGTCGATATGTCACTATTCGTCTTACCTGTTCTATCACGCTGTGTATGACAGCTAGCACCTCGTTAATGTCTCGAGTACCGTTAAACGATCGTCCTGGTGTCGACTACGTACTCTGAACGGTGCTCGGTCGACTTAATCCCTGAACTTAACGCGTCAGATCCTTCACGTTGTTTAACCTTCCAACAATTCTGCTCGAGAAAGTGCAGGTGTGTCATCAACCTCCTCCCTCATCGTCATGAAACACCTCTACGCGTGAAGGACGCGCGCAACAGCCCATCATCTAACAATCCGCCCTGGAATTCCGTTTCTGTTTCTCGCTTTTTTCTGAAAAAAAGAATGAAAATTCATAAACAATTGTGTATCATACTACCGCTTAGCAATATTTTTCACGTAATATTTTTCAGTAATATATTGAATAATTAGGTTGTAACTTACCGAAGATTCCGAACGGGGGAACTAGTTCGCTTCAAGTAAGGGAACAGGGGCAGCTGCACTTGTATTTGGAGATTCACCATCATTTAAGTGATTGTTGAACACTCCGCGATGATTTCTGTTGAAAGGAGAAAAAAGCGAACGTCGTAAGCTAAATGTAGACTCGTAAGGCGACTAATATATACGTATTCAGATATTGAAAATATGCTTACTTTCCTTTGTTCATTGCCGGCTCAGCGTTGAAGAGGCCTAGAAGAACCTCGAGGCGGCCCGGTGGTGTTTCGCCTTGGATTGGGATTCTACCATCTACTGTACTCACGACGCTGTTGAACTCAGTTTGGTTTTGGCTTCTATGATACGACGAAGTCTGCGACTTTCAAGTTTTGGAGATCAACCTCTTTTTATTAGTACTTGCCGGGGTTTCACTTACGTGTATCAATCCTAATAGATAGGACGAAACATGTAGTACAATACATTAAACTCACTAAATCGCAGATGTTATAGGAGACGTTACAGGAAAATCGCGCTCATCTTAAATGCAACCTACCGATTCCTTGATTCCATCCTCATTGGGTCGGTTTGTAGAATCACTTCGACCTCCATGCAAGGCTGGGCAGTACCCTCCCTCTTCCGTAACACTGCACCTTGATGCTTTCATGTTCTGTCCTCGTTCCTCATTTACTCCGTTCGAAGCTTAGCGGCGTTCGAGCTTGGATATAAGCCTTCTCTTAACAGGACTAATTGCATTCTCGTCTATCTCTACCACGCCACGTTAAATACTAATAAAAACTTATATTCGACACATTGAACCATTGCGAAGCTGTTGCAGAAGCATTAACACCACTCTGCGCAAGGACTATAGTATCGAAGTATTCCCACCTGTTATTTCACCTCTAATAACACAGAATATCTATTGAATACACTGACTATGCGTCGAGAGTAATAATGCTCTTCACAGAAAGTAATTTAGAACTTACTCTAGCAGTCCTGCCAAGTTTAACCATCCTTTAATCAACGTAACGCCATGTCTTTGTATGGACATCTCAAACAAACACTATAGTCTCTCATACTTTTCTCGTCTATGCTCTTTATAAGATAACTGCTTCAGACACACCTACTTCTCTCCCATGCCATTCATCTCAGATAGATACTATCAACTCCGGTCAACTACGCTCTATCACCAGAGTTAAACAGGTTATCCAGGTAGTCGTGCGCCTAGCTGTCACTTCTGAAATCAAAATGAGCTCTGCAGGGTAGCGATGCAACACGCTCACAAAGAATCTCTTGACCGATACTCTGCACAAAGCATAAATGCTGTCGCACTCGAAATACCATATATCATATTTAGTTATATATGATATATATTATATATATATTGTAGTATAATAATATATGAGTATATAGTATATACTATACTATAATATATATATAATATACTATATATATATATAATATTATATTAATATATATACTATATTAAATAATAATAATATCTGAGAATAATAATCATAATCAAATAATAATAATAATAATAATACTAATAATAATAATAATAAAAATAATAATAATAAGTTTAACGACACTTAATCCCTTCTTGCACGGTCAGTGGCTGAATATTGTCCTTGACCATCATGCAATCTCTATGCATTCTTCATACGTTCGCAACAGCGTATCTCACTAGCTTTCCGAGCCTCTTCGATCTACTTCCCTAGTATGGCTTTCTGCGCATTACTAGTTTTCCGTCATCTCCATGAAGTACGTTTCTTAACCCGAGCGTATTGGATTATTTGCCTCGAGCATTTTTCCGGCTTTCTTCCCTTCAACAATTCTTTCCAACGAACGTAAAAAAACAAAAGCAGAAATAGAAATATATATACATATCTTTATCCACTCAGCCATCCTCTATCCAATATTCCTTTCTCAGTAATATTATTAATTTTCGCAGATTTGCTCTGAATCCATCTAGTGAGTGCAGTCAATGCTCTCCTTATAATTTATTACAACTACTCTTTTTGCGGTAACTACGTACACGCTTGGAAAGTAAAGTGCGAACCATGCGAGAAAAATTTTATATAGTCTGCAAATCAATCGGTATATTCAAAAAACTGTGGCTTTATTATACGCAACTGTGCACTCTTCAGTCGAAGATGACGAAACTAGTACCACGAAACCTTCATACTTACGCTGGGAAGTGCAGTACAGCTATTAGCACGGTGAGCAATCTCCTACCGTAACGAAACGCGACCTTGTGGCGGCTTCAATCAAACTGACTCTGATGGAAAAATGCATCGTCCGAAGATGATGATGGTCACATTGACAGAATCAAGCCATGCGTGCAAAAAGGGTAAGCGTCGTTAAATTATTATATTATTATATTATTATATTCATTATGATTGTATAATTTATTTATTACTTATTTATTCATTTATTTCATCTTCAATTATTCATTAATAACTTCAACCTATAAATATATAACTATATATATATATACTAACTATCTATACCCAATATCAATATATATACATATCATATATATATTATATACCATATATCTACTTCACTCTTTATTATTTATTAGGCCTATATTATATATTATATTATATAACTATATTTTTACTTATTATTATTATACTATATACACTTATTAAATTATATTAATATAGTATAGCTATATAAAGTGATATAGCATTCGAAAATAAAGGCTGAAATATATTAAATATATTTAATAATTTCTAATCTTCTTTTATAATACTACTATATATATATTACTAGTTATAATATCTATATATATATATTATACTTCATCTATTCATATTATCCATCCTATCATCAGATTATAATAACAACCTTTAAAATTATCCATATATCTGATTATATATTAATATCTTTGGAAGAAAATCTATAATAAAACTTACAATCTAATATATATAGATAGATTAATATATAATAATAATTATAATTTTTAATATATTAACTTAATAAATGTTAATAAAATAATTTAATCTAAACAATATTATAATATTATAACGACGACACGATTCACTCTTTTGTAGTTCACTTACGGCAATGTGCTGTATCTGTCCGTGACGCGATCATCATCTTCGACTGCCATTGTTCAGTAGGTTCGAACAGTTCTTACTAGTTCCACCTCTTCGACTACTTCCACTAGTATGGTTTCTGATACAGTTTCGTCATCTCCACTGACAAGATCTCACGTTTAAAGTCCACTTACGTTTTTTCGTATTATTTGGCAGACATATTTATTCGCTTTTCTTTTCTCCAAATCAATTCTTTCCAAAGATGTCAAACACACGTGGATAACCAAGAAATGAGTACTTCATATATCTCACTATGATTTATTCTAAACTATTACTTTATATATATATATTCCTAGATTATATATATATACGTATAGATTAATTTTAAAATATATTTTACTACTATATATATACGTACTCTATACTCTATATCAGTCATACATCTTAAATAATATTACTATTATGATTATCTTTATTTTGTTATTGAAGTTGAAATTACTATATATTCATTTATATATTATATTATTATTATTAATATTACTTCATTATATATGATTATTAAAATAAATTATTAATACATTTAAGACTTTTCTAAGCATACTGCTATCATATAAACATTATATCTACATTAGAGCATATGTTATATCACCACCCTGCTTACGGGGAATCCCCGCTGAAAACACTCTGACTAAATATACCTTGGACCGCTCCAAGGTTTTTTATACCTAATGAATTTAGCCCCATGAGGGCTTTGTATTTTAAGCCTAATCAGGTAACCCTATGGTGCATCGGCAAGTGCGCCGCGTAATAGTTTAACTAGCTACCATTTAACAGTTTCATCATGTGTTGTTTCCCAAATCTCAGCGAATCCTTATATTTGTCTTAATCTCGCACCATATACTAATATCCTACTTGCCTGTGTAACCATTATATTACCTTATATCCTATTATATTGCTGGCTAGCTTCGTTCTAGCTATTTTCTATCTATCCTATCACTATACTTATATATACTATAGACTCACTAATCATCAATATAAAATAATCATATACTACTAATTACTTTCCCTTGTTTAAAATCTTATTAATTGTCATATTTATATATTTATCACTCACTACTTTCTTATTATACTGTTATTATTATAATATCTATATATATATATATATATAATATATATATATATTAATAATATAATATTATTATATATATTTCCGTAAATATTATCTATACGCTATAGTTTCTTTTAAAATAAATGGAATACGATGGATGAGGAATCATACACTGAAACGCTATTATAAAATATTCTTTTATTGAGTAAAATTACATCATTTTTAGAATTTCCTGAACAATAATAAAATCGTTGAGTATTGGGTTTTTAGCTGAGAATACATTAGCGAGATCTTCAAGAGGGCGCTTTTTAAGTAATCCTTGTAAAAAGAAAACGGAATAGATTCCACATAACTGTGACGAGTATGATTGTATCGGAACGTTAAGGTTTTCATGTAGCTCGAATTATTGTTTTCTTAGGAAATTGCTTTTTATTAAGGGATGAATTAAAGTCGATTGATGTCAGTGAATCCAATCTAGAATATACAGTTTTCATCAAGTTGTACAGTTACAGCCCAATGTCCCTGAGGCAGTTTCCCATCCTAGGTGAGTGTTAATATCAACAGCCTTCGTTTACCTCTTATTTTTATATCTTCTAATCATTCTGGCAATGTTCTTAACCCTTTTACTGACTGACAGTAACACGGCAAAGTTCAGCCTCGTCCCTGGTTAGCCCTTAGCGAAGCCACGTTTCTATCTAACCCCTTGTCTAGTTAAATGAGCTCTGGTATTCCATATAGACCATGCACTGAAACAGGAACCTGTAAGCTCCAAGCAAAATTTTTAAATTCAATCCTAATGATCCACTCGTTACAGCGCTTTAGAATGATAGAGGCTGACCGATGAGTATATATGGTCTGGACTGTTAGTTCATAAGCCATATAAATCTTAGAATTGTTGCACCGTAATCTTGTAAGTATTTCACGGTATTTCTTCTCTGTCGTGACCAGTCCGGAAGTGTAAATGATACGTT
>JABUQX010118231.1:0-2500 GCA_015478945.1 Trachelipus rathkii
CCCTGAAAAGGATTCTATTACATAGTTTTGATGTCTTAAATTGACGTTTTTTAATGAAATTTCAAATTTATATATATATAATATATTATATATATATAGATATATATAATATATATATATATATATATATATATATATATATATATATATATATATTATATATATATATATATATATATATATAATATATAGTAAAGTTGGTGTACGGCGTTGTTCTCTGGGTATGTGAGGTTGATGATATATATATTCTTTATTAAACCAGGGGGCAATAAAAAAATTAGTATCGGAATGGTTGGTAATGTTATCTCAGAATTATTTAAATACGCTAAGATTTCGTTCTTTCATAGCTGTTCGAAAAAAGAAGAATTAATTTTAATTTTAGGCACCGGTGTGCCGGAAGTCGGTAGCGCGGTGTGCCGTTGCATTGGGGGCAACGTGTGATCCTACTCTAGTATTCTTTTAATTAAAAAAAAAACTTGTCATGGCGTCTAAATTCATTCTAAAAACTACGTACATAAATCAAATTTAAACTGAAATAAATTGCTTAAGCTTACTCATTTCATAAGCTTAGCTGTGAAGCCAAAAAAAATGTTAATAATAATTAAATTATATTTCAAAATTCACCATTATAAAGAAGCTTGTGTCTTTTTCTGTTTCATAAATTTTAGGATCATAAAATGCATTTCCCAGTTTTTACCAACTTATAAAGCTTAATTTTTTATTGCCCTTTGTTTAAATATAATGTTTAGACCGACCATGTGTTGGCCCTGGAGCGTGGTGGTAGCCACCAGCTCACAGTCTGACGTGCATTCCAGGCATCATGTATACCACTCTATGGTATTGGTTGAATAAAAAAAAGTCTCATGGCGACTACATTCATAGTTATGCTTTTTTAAACTTTAGCTACATATATCAATTTAAACTGAAATAAATTGCCATAGTCTAGTAATTTTTATAAGCTTAAGTGTGAAGCTCCGAAAAATATATTTCAATTTCTATTTACTTTTTGGTTAATAATAATTAAATTTATACTTAATTCAACTATTTAATATATAAAAAAAAAAGATTTGTATTTTTTAGTTAATATAAATTTCTCCCTTTTCCCTAATTGATTTTTCTTCATTTGAAAGAAAATTACCGTTGCATTTCAACCTTGTGCATGGGAAGTTGTACTACAACATATGATATATATATATATATATACATATTATATTTATATAATATAATATATAATATATATATATATATATATACATAAACTATATATAATATATATATTATAATATATATATAAACTAGTATATATATATATATAATATATAATATAATTATATATATAATAAATATATAAATAATATAAAAAAATATCCTTTTTATTATAGCAATATATTTATATATAAATAAACATCTATATAGAAAAGCAAATACATGTGGTTATATTATATATATATATATATATATATATATTAAATATATATATATATATATATATATATATATATATATTATATATATATACTACTACGTATGTGAAATAATTTATTAGGTATTAAATAAAATATGAGTAAATAATTATATATAGGTGTATATATATATATAGTATATAGTGTATATATATATGATATATATATATATTGATATATGACTAACAGTATATAGTATATAGTATATATATAAATATGGAAGTAATACTTAAATGAATAAATAATATATATATATATATATTTTATATATATAATTACATATATATATATATACTTATTATAATTACTATTATTAATAATATATATTATTATAGTATACTCACCAGTATGTGGTAGTATACGTTATAGTATATATTAATATAATATATATATATTATAATATATATATATTATATTATACATAGCATATATTATATATATTATATTATATATGTCGGTACATTGTGTATTTCGTAGGCCGTTTTCTTGCGTAGTGTTTTATTTTATTAAGTACAAAGTTTGGAAATCACCTATAATCGAGAAAATTACTGTATGGTGTGAAGTTCATTAAATGTTTGATTCTTTACTCTTTTTCTTATTTTTTTTGGAAAAAGTTGTATGAATTTATAAATTTCACCTATATATATATATATAATTTATATATATTTATATTACGGGTTATAGGACTAGGTTTTATATATATTATGGATATTTTTATTTAGGTTATATGAGAGTTTGAGGTGAGGTTTATATTTGTATATGAATTATTAGGTACTTTATGAGGTAATATATGAGTTATCATAGTTTTAGTATATTATATATAATATACTGTGAGATATATATATATATATATATATATAATATATATTATATATATTATATATACGTTTGATCTTGTTTTATTAGGGTTTATTTAATATTATATTTTATTATTTTTATATATTAGTATTATTATTTATATTATATATGTGCTAATTTGGAATATTAAGTATTTTCCGGAAATAGGTTCGTTGATTGAATTTATTTTGATTTCAGTC
>JABUQX010118232.1:12500-20000 GCA_015478945.1 Trachelipus rathkii
TACGCTTGATCAATAATGTGATTGGGATATAATAAGGTGGTAAAAGTTTTATGTAAATAATTTGTTTCGTTTTTCAGTAAAGGTGGGGAACAAATGCGGAAAGCACGTAGATATAGAGAAGAAAGTATGCCAATTTTTGTATTTTTGGAGTGATGAGAAAACCAATGGATATAATTAGGAGTAAAAGTAGGTTTTCTATAAATGGTATATTGTAAATGTGATGAATGCTGCCAACTGACTAGTGTATCTAAGAAAGGTAGGGAATTATTGGAAGGATTTTCTAACGTAAATTGAATGGAAGGATGCAATGAATTGATGAAATTTAAGACTTCTTGTGTATTTGTATTATGTGGAAGTGCTACAAAAACATCGTCCACGTATCTGAGCCACAAACTGTTATTAAGTAACGGATTAGAAAGGATGTGAAAATGCTCGGTCAACTCCATATAAATATTGCTTAAAATTGGAGAGAGGGGTGAACCCATGCTAAGTCCAGATGCTTGGGTATAAAACTGACCATTAAAAACGAAAAAATTATATTGAAGGGAGAGATTGATAAGTTTTTTAATAGTTTGAAAAGGGAATGACAAATTGTAATTGTTTTCAGTAATGTATCTTTCCAAAAGGTCTAAGGTGAGAGGGACAGGTACTGACGTAAACAATGAAACGACATCAAAGCTTAAAAACTTATGAGAAGCAGGATTTAATAATTTGGTGCGTGATATGAAATCTTCAGAGTTTTTTAAATGGGAAGTGGATATATTATTGATTAAAGGTTTCAATTGATTTGCTAGCCATGAAGATAAATTATAAGTGATACTATTTATATTGGAAATAATCGGACGTAAGGGAGTATTATTTTTGTGAACTTTCGGGAGTCCATAGAATTGTGAGGGAGAGTTCATATATGAGGTTAGATTATTCAATATATCTTCGTGATCTTTAAAGATGTTTTTAAGAGCAGAGTTAAGTTGATTTTGAAAATTATTCAGGGGTTTTTGTTTAAACGTGAATAAATATTGTTGTCATTTAAAAGATCGTAGCATTTGTTAATGTATGTATGTTTATCCATAATAACAATTAAATTGCCTTTATCTGATTTTGAAATAACAATGTTTTGATTGAATTTAAGACTATTTAAAGCTAAATAAAAAATTTTGGGGAAAGAGTTAGCATTTAAAGAAACAGAAATATTTTCCATAAGTATACCTTTAAGAATATCGTTGTTACAACTGACATTTTTATCACGAGATTGCCATTTATTGTAGTCGACGAAAAATTTCATCCAAGGATCCGAATTGTCGATTGAAAAAGACAAACCAAAACCCAACAAGATTTTTTCATAAGTACTCAGATTGTAGCTAGACATATTTATAATTTTTGAAGGATCAGACGCTTTATACCATAAACTATTATTAAAAATATGAGTAAACTTATTTTCCAGTTGCCGTTCTTTGTAGACTATTCTGCTGTTCATAGAAATATGTGCCAGGTTGATCAAATCAGTAAACTTTTGCAGATTATTATAAAACTTATTGTACCAATGAGTTTGAAAATTTCTAAATTGGTTAAATGTTTTCCTAAAAGCTATTTTAATTTCTTTTTTGATTTTCGAGATTTTTTCTAGTAAAATACATCTATGCATTTCTGGAAACGGAGTAAATTGATCACTCTTGAGGGATGGGGGCACCATAGATGGGGGAATAACAAGATTTCCCAAACACTTTTTAACAAATTTTAACTGCACTTTCTTCACATTAGCAGAAATCAAACTATGCATATATAGATGGAATTTTTTCCTTGTTAAGTAATCCAATCCGTTCGTATCGGGCCACATTATTTATGAAGATAAACTACTTTAACGCAGTATTTATTTTATATAGAAAGTAAAGCCCTTGGATTAAAATTTTTCATTTATTTAGTTACACAAAAAACAAAAAAGACACATATTGATTAAAAAACAGATTCTTCACAAAAATAATTTAAAAAATAATTAAAAATTTACAAAGTTGCGAGCTTTCGTCTCCATCAGGGAGACCTCTTCAGGCAAAGGAACAACACATCTGAAAACTGCCAACGTAGAAAGCACCTATTGTTAGTTGGTTATCTTCTTCAGAGAATTTTGGAAGTATCTTGAAGACTTCATATATTCATTTTGTAAATGGTCTAATTTTACCTCACCAGGTTGTTTATTAAAATTGTTCGAATTATAGATACAGAATGATTCCAGGACTCTTCTTGCATTTGTATTGGTAACATTTCTAATGTTTTCCATATTGTCGGTGATAATAAGGTGATTAAAGGATCTTCTATGATATGTAAGAGCTGAATTAATACTGTCTTTTTTTAAGTCTGCCAAGTGTTGTTTTCTTCTTCTTGAAAAGTCTATAGTTTCACCTACATATATTTTTTCACAGGATGTACAAGGTATTTGATATACGCAGCTGACAGAAACATTTTCTTTACATTTAGGGGGTCTAAAAGTATTTTTTAGAGAAATAAGATTGGAAGGGATAAGAGTAATATTTTTAGGCAAAATTTTTTTAATAGCTTTTAGGAGATCTTTTAATCACCTTATTATCACCGACAATATGGAAAACATTAGAAATGTTACTAATACAAATGCAAGAAGAATCCTGGAATCATTCTGTATCTATAATTCGAACAATTTTAATAAACAACCTGGTGAGGTAAAATTAGACCATTTACAAAATGAATATATGAAGTCTTCAAGATACTTCCAAAAATCTCTGAAGAAGATAACCAACTAACAATAGGTGCTTTCTACGTTGGCAGTTTTCAGATGTGTTGTTCCTTTGCCTGAAGAGGTCTCCCTGATGGAGACGAAAGCTCGCAACTTTGTAAATTTTTAATTATTTTTTAAATTATTTTTGTGAAGAATCTGTTTTTTAATCAATATGTGTCTTTTTGTTTTGTGTAACTAAATAAATGAAAAATTTTAATCCAAGGGCTTTACTTTCTATATAAAATAAATACTGCGTTAAAGTAGTTTATCTTCATAAATAATGTGGCCCGATACGAACGGATTGGATTACTTAACAAGGAAAAAATTCCATCTATATATGCATAGTTTGATTTCTGCTAATGTGAAGAAGGTGCAGTTAAGATTTGTTAAAAAATGTTTAGGAAATCTTGTTATTCCCCCATCTATGGTGCCCCCATCCCTCAAGAATGATCAATTTACTCCGTTTCCAGAAATGCATAGATGTATTTTACTAGAAAAAATCTCGAAAATCAAAAAAGAAATTAAAATAGCTTTTAGGAAAACATTTAACCAATTTAGAAATTTTCAAACTCATTGGTACAATAAGTTTTATAATAATCTGCAAAAGTTTACTGATTTGATCAACCTGGCACATATTTCTATGAACAGCAGAATAGTCTACAAAGAATGGCAACTGGAAAATAAGCTTACTCATATTTTTAATAATAGTTTATGGTATAAAGCGTCTGATCCTTCAAAAATTATAAATATGTCTAGCTACAATCTGAGTACTTATGAAAAAATCTTGTTGGGTTTTGGTTTGTCTTTTTCAATCGACAATTCGGATCCTTGGATGAAATTTTTCGTCGACTACAATAAATGGCAATCTCGTGATAAAAATGTCAGTTGTAACAACGATATTCTTAAAGGTATACTTATGGAAAATATTTCTGTTTCTTTAAATGCTAACTCTTTCCCCAAAATTTTTTATTTAGCTTTAAATAGTCTTAAATTCAATCAAAACATTGTTATTTCAAAATCAGATAAAGGCAATTTAATTGTTATTATGGATAAACATACATACATTAACAAATGCTACGATCTTTTAAATGACAACAATATTTATTCACGTTTAAACAAAAACCCCCTGAATAATTTTCAAAATCAACTTAACTCTGCTCTTAAAAACATCTTTAAAGATCACGAAGATATATTGAATAATCTAACCTCATATATGAACTCTCCCTCACAATTCTATGGACTCCCGAAAGTTCACAAAAATAATACTCCCTTACGTCCGATTATTTCCAATATAAATAGTATCACTTATAATTTATCTTCATGGCTAGCAAATCAATTGAAACCTTTAATCAATAATATATCCACTTCCCATTTAAAAAACTCTGAAGATTTCATATCACGCACCAAATTATTAAATCCTGCTTCTCATAAGTTTTTAAGCTTTGATGTCGTTTCATTGTTTACGTCAGTACCTGTCCCTCTCACCTTAGACCTTTTGGAAAGATACATTACTGAAAACAATTACAATTTGTCATTCCCTTTTCAAACTATTAAAAAACTTATCAATCTCTCCCTTCAATATAATTTTTTCGTTTTTAATGGTCAGTTTTATACCCAAGCATCTGGACTTAGCATGGGTTCACCCCTCTCTCCAATTTTAAGCAATATTTATATGGAGTTGACCGAGCATTTTCACATCCTTTCTAATCCGTTACTTAATAACAGTTTGTGGCTCAGATACGTGGACGATGTTTTTGTAGCACTTCCACATAATACAAATACACAAGAAGTCTTAAATTTCATCAATTCATTGCATCCTTCCATTCAATTTACGTTAGAAAATCCTTCCAATAATTCCCTACCTTTCTTAGATACACTAGTCAGTTGGCAGCATTCATCACATTTACAATATACCATTTATAGAAAACCTACTTTTACTCCTAATTATATCCATTGGTTTTCTCATCACTCCAAAAATACAAAAATTGGCATACTTTCTTCTCTATATCTACGTGCTTTCCGCATTTGTTCCCCACCTTTACTGAAAAACGAAACAAATTATTTACATAAAACTTTTACCACCTTATTATATCCCAATCACATTATTGATCAAGCGTACAAAAAAGCTAAAAGGAGTTATTATGGCTCCAATCCTCCAAAAACAAAAAATTCTTCTTTTCTACCCATACCTCATTTCCCACTACATAATATTAAAAAAATTTTGCCTAAAAATATTACTCTTATCCCTTCCAATCTTATTTCTCTAAAAAATACTTTTAGACCCCCTAAATGTAAAGAAAATGTTTCTGTCAGCTGCGTATATCAAATACCTTGTACATCCTGTGAAAAAATATATGTAGGTGAAACTATAGACTTTTCAAGAAGAAGAAAACAACACTTGGCAGACTTAAAAAAAGACAGTATTAATTCAGCTCTTACATTTCATAGAAGATCCTTTAATCACCTTATTATCACCGACAATATGGAAAACATTAGAAATGTTACCAATACAAATGCAAGAAGAGTCCTGGAATCATTCTGTATCTATAATTCGAGCAATTTTAATAAACAACCTGGTGAGGTAAAATTAGACCATTTACAAAATGAATATATGAAGTCTTCAAGATACTTCCAAAAATCTCTGAAGAAGATAACCAACTAACAATAGGTGCTTTCTACGTTGGCAGTTTTCAGATGTGTTGTTCCTTTGCCTGAAGAGGTCTCCCTGATGGAGACGAAAGCTCGCAACTTTGTAAATTTTTAATTATTTTTTAAATTATTTTTGTGAAGAATCTTTTTTAATCAATATGTGTCTTTTTGTTTTGTGTAACTAAAAATAAATGAAAAATTTTAATCCAAGGGCATTGCTTTCTATATATATATATATATATTATATAATATATATATATATATATATATATATATATATATATATAGAAATAAATATATTATATAATATATATATATATATATATATATATATATATATATATATATATATATATATATATATATATATATATATATATATATATATATATATATATATATATATACTATATATATATATATATATATATATATATATATATATATATATATATATATATATATATATATATATATATATATATATATTATATATATTTGGTAACTTTTTGAGCATGCTCATTTTGGGCTTTTCGTTCACATTCAATTCCCTTCCATGTATATTATCCTCGCTTCTTGAGCAATATTCAAGCGATAAAGACTCTCTACCAGTAATTATGTATATAAATATATGTAGAACTTTATATATATATTATAAATATATATAGTATATAATATATATATAATATATATATTATATATACTATATATATATAATATATACTATACTTTATATATATATAATATATATATATTTTATATAATATTATATATATATATATATATATATATATATATATATATTGATATATATTATTTATTTTATTATTCTTTTATATATATATATTTTTATTTATTTATTATAATTAATATATATATTATATATCTATATATATATATATATATACATTATATATTAATAATTATAATTATTAATATATATATTATATTGGTTATATATATAATATATATATATATTATATAATAATATAAGTTTAAAATATTATATAATTATTATTATTATATATATATAATATATATTATTTATATATAATATATATTAGTATATATTATATATAATATATATAATTAATAATTTAAATATAATATATTTTATATTATATTTTATATATATATTAATATATATATATATATAAATATATATATATTATTATTATATATATATTATATATAATATATATATATATTAATACATGCATATATAGTATATTGTAGATATTATATAGTCTATATTGTATGTTAGTATTATAGTTAACTAATAGATGGTATAATTATTTATATTAATTATTAAAAATATTTCATATATTAATATGTATTCCTATTATATATATATATATATAATATATATAATATTCTATATTATGTCAGATGCAATACTATAAAGCTTTTTCTTTGATTTTTTATGTTTTTTAGGTAAATATATTAATGAATAATAATAATTGAAATGTATAGAAACCAAGATTGTTTTTCCAAAAAGAAATAGAGTATTTATTATTCATCTATCGTTTATTCTATTATTTATTATTACTTATTATTTTATTATTATTATTATTTTATTTACTTATTTTATTATTATTATGGTATTTATTATTATCTTATTTATTTAGTATTTTATTTTGTTAGGTCCATTTATTCATAAGTTATTTTTCATGGGAGAATATTTTATTTATTAATTCTCCAACTGTATGTTATTATTATTTAGGTTATTATTATTATTTATTACTTTTTCTATATTATATTATTATTATTAATGAGTAATTTTTTGTTAAAATATTTTGGAACCATTAGATTTTTAAAATCAAAAGGAATATAAAATCGTAAAGGTCATTTTCTTATGTATTTCAGAGCCAAAATCTAACCTTTAGTATTTTTTTATTTAATTTACTTAGGAGTAGAAAAGGTGAGGAGCTTTGTATTAGCAACGAAATTGACTTTTTGTTTAATTCTTGGGAACTTTCGTTTTTTTTTTTTTTTTTTTTTTTTTTTTTTTTTTTTTTTTTTTTTTTTTAACAGAAAGTTTATGCCAAGTCAATTCCTCCTCTTTTATTGTAAATAGTAAGGTAAATGTTACCTGCTGAAAGAGA
>JABUQX010118232.1:25000-32203 GCA_015478945.1 Trachelipus rathkii
TGAAGGAAGAGTACTGATGGTATCGATAAGAAAGATTATCTCGAAAAGTTACCCCAAGCCGTGCAGCTCATTGGAAGGTATCAGAGATGGATATGACCAGATACACAGCTCTCGTAGGAAACGAGAGTATTTTAAGTATGGTCCTGAGAAGGCAGGTCAGGTCTCATAAGAGACGGAGAATGGTTTTGAAAGTGATTGTCTTGAAGATCAGAATCACTGTCTCATAGAAGAAGAGAAAATAATAGATGATTGTTTCACGAGAAACAAGATCCGCTCCCCGGATAGAGCGAAATAAAACTCATGAAAAGGGGGAAAGGGAAGCAAGCATCAAAGATTTGGTGCCGAAACGGACCACATTAAATTTGTTCAAAGAAACCGTCTCCAGGGAAGAAATAATTCAACAAGAGCCAAGATAACGACATTATGTAGGAGCCTTCGGCTGTTCTTCTTGAGCTAGAAAATGAAGAAGAACATCGCCAGTTCCAGTAGTAAATACTCACTTTGAAGAAGAAAGAAAGTCTTGATGACCTTAAATTAGTGGGATGGAGTGCGCTGACAGATGAAAAGGAACTGATGGAGCCCCTAGAGCCCCACAAGGACGCGTTCACCGACATACTGGACGGCGCTCATGACTACATGCGATCGATCTGGTAAGATGAAATCATTCGTTTGAAAACCCATACAAACTCCCTATACCACGCGGGAAGAATTGCGGAAAGAGATTGACAAAATGCTAAAAATAGAGTCATCGTGAAATCCTCATCTCATTTTTCAGCACCTGTGGTAGTAGTGCAGAAAAAAACGATGCATTAAACGCTCTGTTCTGACTAGCATGCGCCTTAAGTAGAGTCAACCATCGCTTTGGATCCAGCCGCCAATGACGCACTAATCAGTCCTTATTCACAAAATTTGCGAATTGTTTTTTTTATTGTTTTTTTTTTTTGAATTTTTTGAATTTTGTTTTTTTTTGTGGTTTTTTTTTTTTATTTTTTACACAGTCCTTATTCACAAAATTTGCGACTGATAAATATTACTCTAAATTGAATTTATCAAAAGGCTATTGGCAGGTGCCAAATAAGCCAGAAGATCCATACAAGACTGGTTTCTCGACGGAGGATGGCCATTATCACTATGTGAAGTTGCCATCTGGAATGGTCAACGCTGGCGCTAGGTTGGCTAGGGCCATGCGTAGAATACTTGACGAGATACATGATGTAGACTTCTACATAGATGATATTATCATCCACTCGACGAACTGGAAAAGTCACCTGGACCCGATACGGACTGTATTAACAAGATAGCAAAATGAAGGATATACGATTAGACCATCGAAATGTGAGTTCGCAGCGTCAAGGACGATAATGTCTTGAAAATCTTGAAAGCAGAACCACCAAAGAATAAGAAGCAGGTGAGATCCTTCCTTGTTCTGACTGCTTACTATCGGCTATACTACTGGCTTACTATTGGCTATAGTAACAGGGGTGAAGAAATTTGAGCCATACCTGTATGAAAAAGAATTTATTTTGCAATCAGATCACCGTCCCCTAGCAGCTATGAACAAAAAGAAATACGATTGTCATCAGATCATGCGTTGGGCACGGTTTCTCCAACGATTCAGGTTCCTACTCCAGCATATACACGGCAAAGACAACATCATCGCCGATTATTTGAGTAGATCTATCGGTGATGGGAAAATTGAAAGTATGGATCGACCACCTGAAGAAGAAATTGACATTCTCACTGCAAATCAAAATGAGAATGTAATATAAGAATTTGCCATGTAAATTGCTTAAAAAAGGGAGAGCTAAATGTAACGCTTGAACATCCTCATTTTGCTTTTCGTTCATATTCAATTCCCTTCCATGTATATTTGTCTGCCAAGTAGTATTTGTATTAATTGATGGGAATTAGGATTAGATCCTTAGAGTTTCATATCGGTTAATGTAATATTTTATTGATAAATTTTGATAACTATTTAATATTTACTAATTTATTGATAGGGATTTTTGTTTGTTTTTTGTTGGTGTTGTTTATTATACCCTTGGTTCCCGTGATATAGTAATATAACAAGACTGAGCCTATAATATTCCGCACGTTTAGAATATATTTATTGGTAATTTATTATTATATTATATTTTAATATTTTGATATTTATCATTTGTTGTTTTTTATTTTTATTTTTTTTTGTCCTTTATTATGTTCCTTGTCTTGTGATTTAGGGATATTTTATAAGATATGGGAATCATAATATTAGGTGCAATTTGTCTATATTTTGTTTAATATTTGGATTTATGAAATTTCTATTTTTTTATTAGATAATTTATATATACAACGGTGTGTCAATTCTATAGTTGCTATTATTTATTTTGATGTTTTATATAATACTAATAACGAACCCCTCGCACTGAGGTAGTTTTGTTTTGGTCAGATAAGGTTTTGGTGGTCAGCGTATTTATGCAAGTTGTTTTAAGGATCCGTCAGATCCATTTTTAATCTTTATGATCAAGACACTACTATCTCAGAGTGGCATAAACAATACATCTATATGGGACATCAATGGGGGCCTGGCCGATTAATCATTCAAGTTATTTAAGGTAAGTAGTCTGATGTTACAATATATATATATATATATATATATATATATATATATATATATATATATATATATATATATATATATATTATACACTGTTAGGTTATCAGGTTAGGCTAGTGAGGATGTTTAGATTAGGTTATGTGAGGTTATTTTAGGTTAACTTATTTTACGTTAGATTTCTTTACTTTTGACCACTCTCCTTCAATTGTATTTGTGTGTGCTCATGTTTTAGAATTTAATAAACTTAACGAGTTATTAACTGTTAAGTTAATAAAACTTCTTTGCTCTGTTACTTAAAATTAAAAAGCATTTAATCGATCTCTTCCTATGACCCATCGAATTTTCACCATTCGTCCTTTTATAGTTTCGTTTACCAAAAATGTATTTAAATTTTAAAAGAAATCATATATAGCTACAATTTTAGATCCGAGGTATAAAGCTGCTGGATTTCAGGGAAAAGATATGGCCAAAAAAGCAAAAGAGAAATTACTTTCCTTAATGTTAAATGAAATGTCAAAGGGTGATAATGATATAGAAACATGTGAATTGCCGCCTAGTGAGATATATATATATATATATATATATATATATATATATATATATATATATATATATATATATATATATATATATATATATATAATTTAAAGAAACCTCATCACTATAGTGCTGTAATAGTCTCATTCCACCACCATCTGAAGCAGCTGATGTTGGCAACATATAGAGTTGAAGATCTGGGCGCCCTTCTTTAAGGATCTCAAATTTAGAATATAAAAATGCAATTACCATCTGGGAGTTTAACATAGTTATACTATTTAGTTGTAGCATAACACAATACTCAATAATAATAATAATAATAATAATAATAATAATAATAATAATAATAATAATAAATAATAATAAATAATAATAATAATAATAATAATAATAATAATAATAATAATAATAATAATAATAATAATAATAATAATAACAATAATAATAATAATACTAATAACAATAATAATAATAATAGTAATAATAAAAATAATTATAATAATAATAATAATAATAATAATAATAATAATATTAATAATAATAATAATAATAACTAGTATAAAATTTCTATAATAATAATAATAATAATAATAATAATAATAATAATAATAATAATAATAATAATAATAATAATAATAATAATAATAATAATAATAATAATAATAATAATATAGGAATTGTTTTTGATTTTATTTCCAACGTTCTAAATATTCATTTTAATATTATTTACTTTTGAAAATACTTACAAGGTAGAAGAAGAAGACATACATAGATTTCCCGACGCGTTTCGACTCTATACTTGAGACATCTTCAGAGGATTATTTCTTGTAAGAGAATGAGCGTTTATTGATATATAATAAGTAAATTAAATTATATTTAGTGTGACTGATAATACATTAAATTTTATGTTAATGTCTGGTCTGCGTGTTTTGATGTAGAATGCCTCAGCAATTTTAAGTTTCTGGACTTCACACGATCCGTATAATATTGTGAAGTGTTTGTAAATATTACCTATAGTTGATTGGCCATGTGCCGTGTTGAAATGTTCAAAAATTTTGCTGGAACTGTAGCGATGTTGATATGCCCTGCCCGACAATCTATTCGTCGTGTAACCAATATATGTTGACGTACAGTCTGACTCAGGGCAGTTAAATTGGTACACAACGTGATGGTTGTCGGGCAAAGCATCTCTTGTGCTAAAGGAAGATGACAGTTGTTTGGACTTATGGTATAGTCTGACTTTAATTTTTGAGGTGTCTTTAGTTTTGAGGTGAGAGTTCAAAATATTACGAAGGCACCTCTCTTCCTTATTGACAAATAGCATTGGAAGTTTTGAAGAAGAAATTTATCGATTTTTTCTGATTATTTTTACTTTCTTTATTATATAATTTTGTAAGGGTTTTTATTAATTAAGTTTTGAACTGAATATTGTGGATGATCACAGTTAATTAAATTTTACTTTCAAATTTCTTCATCAAAAGTTTTCCAAGTTGAGCATAAGTTGTATGCTCTGTAAAATAGAGTTTTTACGATAGATTCTTTGTAAATAGTCGGTGAATAGGGTCCATAGTTCATATACAGACCATTATCAGTGGTTTTGACATGTATTCCTGTTGATAATGAGCCGTCAGAATAAACTGATTTTGATGTCTAATAAAAAGAAAGCATTGTTAACCTAAGTTTCGTAAGTGAATTTTAAGCATGACAACTCTTGAATTCTATTGATGAACTTATGTATATAATCTGTTCCTAAAGATAGTGAGGGTGTTGTCGACATACCTTATTTATAAAATACGGGGTTAAAGTTGTTTGTTTCACTAAATATTTTGCTTTCCAAATTGGATATAGAAATTAGCAAATTAGCAAGGTGAGCCCATCGACACTCCATCAGTTTGTTGATATATGTTTTCTTTAAATTTAAATGGTGTTTGGGTACAACAAATTAATAGAAGGTTCCACATATGTTGTTCTGATATTTCTGGTGGGGGTAGGTTATTTGAGTGATATACTTCGTTAATTATTATGTCAATCATTTCAAGAACCGGTACATTTGTGAACAAAGACTCTACGTCAAGTGCGGCGAATATATTAGTGTCTTCAAGTTTTAAGTTTGATAATTTGCATAATGTTTCTTTATTTGATTTAACTATGAAAGAGTTGTTATTAAACTACGCTTAATGATACAACCAAATTTAAAATAACTTCTTTTGAAACTAACAATACAACTAAAAATAACATTAACAGAATCGCTTATGAAATAAAAAACAAAAGAATTTCTGACAAAATTTAAAGAGCTGAAGTTTATAATTTAGGACATATATATGGATTGCCTAAAATACACAAAAACTCAGAAAATCCACCTTTGAGACCTGTAATATCTATGTGCGGAACAGTTAAACACGAAAATGCCCAATATCTGAACAGCATTATCCGACCATATCTTAACAACTCTTTCATAGTTAAATCAAATAATGAAACCTTATGTAAATTATCAAACTTAAAACTTGAAGACACTATTATATTCACCTCACTTGACGTAGAGTCTTTGTTCACAAATGTACCGGTTCTTGAAACGATTGACATAATAATTAACCTACCCCCACCAGAATATCAGAACAACATATGAGGAACTTTTTATTAATTTGTTGTACCCAAACACTGTTTAAATTTAAAGAAAACATATATTTACAAACTGATGGAGTGTCGATTGGCTCACCACTTGGACCTACATTTGCTGATTTCTATATGTCCAATTTGGAAAACAAAATATTTAGTGAAACAAACAACTTTAACCCCGTATTTTACATAAGGTATGTCGACGACACCCTCACTAACTTTAGGAACATAGATCATATACATATATAGGCTCATCAATAGAATTCAAGAGTTGTCATGCTTAAAATTCACTTACGCAACAATTTAATAATGCAATCTGTTTTTTAGACATCAAAATCAATGTTAATTCTGACGGCACATTATCAACAGGAATACATGTTAAACACACTGATAATGATCTGTATATGTACTATGGATCCTATTCACCAACTATTTACAAAGAATCTATCGTAACAACTCTAGTTTTCAGAGCATACAACTTATGTTCAACTTGGAAAACTTTTGATGAAGTAATTTGCCGCATTAAATAAAATTTAATTAACTGTGATCATAAACAATATTCAGTTCAAAACTTAATTAATAAAACCCTTACAAAATAATATAATAAAGAAAGTAAAAATAAACTGAAAAATTCGATAAATCTCTTCTTCAAAACTTCAATGCTATAGACTTCAATAAGGAAGAGAAGTGCCTTTGTAATATTTTGAACTCTCACCTCAAAACTAAAGGCGCCTCAAAAATTAAAGTCAGATTATACCATAAGTCCAAACAACCGTCATCCTCATTTGGCACAAGAGATGCTTTGCCCGACAACCATCACGTTGTGTACCAATTTGACTGCCCTGAGTCAGACTGTACGTCAATAACACATATTGGTTACACGACGAATAGATTGTCGGACAGAGCATATAAACATCGCAACAGTCCCAGCAAAATTTTTGAACACTTCAACACGGCACATGGTCACTCAACTATAGGTAATATTTACAAACACTTCACAAAATTATACGGATCTTGTGAAGTCCAGAAACTCAAAATTTCGGAGGCCTTCTACATCAAAACACGTAGACCAGCACATTAACATACCAATGTATTATCACTGATAATATAATTTGATTTACTTATTATAGATCAATTAAAACACTCATTCTCTTACAAGAAATAATCCTCTGAAGATGTCTCAAGCATAGAGACGAAACGCGTCGGGAAATCTATGTAAATATGTCTTCTTCTTCTCTTGTAAATAATTTCCAAAAATTATTTTATGGAAACTAAATAATGTACAAAAATAAATATTTAGAACGTTGAAATAAATCAAAACTTTATAATGTTAATAAAAATAATAATTAATAATAATAATAATAATAATAATAATAATAATAATAATAATAATAATAATAATAATAATAATAATAATAATAATAATAATAATAATAAAATAAGGCACTGAAGGG
>JABUQX010118233.1:0-10000 GCA_015478945.1 Trachelipus rathkii
TAGGCTGTTGTTGACGGGGCGACTTTTTCTTCTTTTTTCTGTCAAGTTGTGGTGTTCCTCAGGGTTCTGTCTTAATCTCCTACTTAATTCTTACTTTTCATTAAATGATCTTCTCACCTGCACATCTAAACCTATCCACTCATATGGTGAATGCCCGATGACCTCGACCCTTCATTTCTTCAACTCATTTCAATTCTGCTCCTTCTTTTACTTCTAGAATTGCCTCCGTCTAATCTTTCCGATTCTAATTCTTCGCAGATCTGGATAGAATTTCCGGAAGGGGTAAAAATCTCAAACCTTGTGAAATTTATTTTTTTAAAAACTCAACTTCTACAAATCTCCCTTCTCTAAAACACCTTCCAACTTTACCTATCTCTTTCGAACGTTCTCTCGTCTCGCTCCTGTTGAATATAAACATACCTTGGCCTTAACAATTAACAAAACATGTCTTGGAACCCTCACATCACAGGACGGTTGCTAGGGCGGCTGCTCAAAAGAAACTGGGAATCTGTTTAGACTGCGAAAGCTTTTTTTCTTCTTCTCAGTTACTCCAGCTATACAAGGGCCTCATCTCGCCCCCCTTAAATGGAGTACTGCTCTCATATCTGGGGGGGCTCTGGTTTGACCCGGCTTTTTAAACAGGGTCGAGTCAAAAAAGCCAAAAGACTTATACTGTTCCGTACTTTCCACACTTCACTTTGAACCCTCTATCTCTTTGCGGGCGCGATGTTGGTGCTTTATCTCTTTTCTACAGATAGGTACCGCAGCGGCAGATGCTCGAGGGAACTTGGTAACTCGCCGTACCCAACGACACCATTTTTACGGCGCCCGCGTAAGCAAGGGGTGCTGTGGTCCTGCGCATAAGTTTATGTGTGCGATATCGGTAACTTCCAGGCTAGTACGGCTGCCGGTGCTTCCTTCTTTCCCTGTCTCACGCTCTTCTGTTCTGTGGGAATTCTCTTCCATCTTCTGTGTTTCCCTGCTGAATTTAATCTCCCTCTTTCTACAAAGCTTGCGTCTGTGCTCATCTTGCGTAATTTGCCATTAGTTGGTGAGCTCGAGACCGTGGTAACACCCCCGTCCTTGAAATAGGGCTCTGCCGTGAGTTTTGGGAAAAACTAATAAAAAAAAATATTAGGTGGGTTAAAAATGAATGGCCTGCCAAAAAAGAGTTTTGAAGAGAGTTAGTGGAAAGTAGGAAGGTGAAAACCCTTGACTCCGCAATTTAAGAAAGAAGTTGTCAAGTTGGATATCACAGAGAGAAGAGAGGAGAGAGAAGAGAGAGAGAGAGAGAGAGAGAGAGAGAGAGAGAGATGGAGAGAGAGAGAGAGAGAGAGAGAGAGAGAGAGAGGAAGAATTTGGAGTCGAGGTTGCTTACTGATGCACACTCCTCATTTTCCTTTCTCTCTCTCTCTCTCGTATTTCCTCTCTCTCCGTCTCTCTCTCTCTCTATCTATCTCTACATCTCTCTCTCTCTCTGTCCTCTCCCTCGTCTCTCTCTCTCTCTCTCGTGTGATATTCTCAACTTGACAGACTCTTCTTTAATTTGAGCGGAGTCAAGGTTTTTCACCTCCTACTTTCACTAACTCTACTCAAAACTCTTTTTGGCAGCCATTCAATTTTTAAATATATATATTTTTTTTTATAGTTGTCACCACCACTCGCGGGGTCAGAGCCCTATTCAAAGGAGGGGGTGTAGTTCCACGTCTCAGAAGCTCACCAAAAACCTAATGCAAATTACGCCAGATGAGACAGACGCAAGCTTCGAAGAGAGGGAGATTTAAATTCAGCAGGAAACACAGAAGATGGAAGAGAATTCACAGAACAGAGGTGGCAGGAAAAGAAGGAAGCACCGCAGTAACTAGCCTGGAGTTACCGATATCCACACAAAACTATGCGCAGACGGTACAGGCACCCTCCTTGCTTACGCGGGCACCGTAAGGTGGTGGTACGCGAGTTACAAGTTCCCTCGAGCAGCTGCCGCTGCGGTACCTATAGAAAAAGATAGAACCAACGTAATATCGCCGAAAGGATAAAGAGTTATGGGAGTTAGGAAGTAACGAACAGTTTATAAGTCTTTTGGCTTTTGACTCGCCCTTTCCAAAAGCCGGGTGTAAACCCAGAGCCCCCCCAGATATGAAGAGCAGTACTTCCATACAAGGGCGGAATGAGGCCCTTGTATTAGCTGGAGTAACTGAGAAGAAGAAAAGAAAGATCTCGCAGTCTAAACAGAGAATCTAATAGTTTCTTGAAGGCCGCCCTAGCAACCGTTGTGTAGTGAGGTTTCCAAAGACATGTTTTTGTACTGTTAAGGCCAAAGGATGTTTATATTGTCAACAGGAGAGACGAAGGAGAACCGTCGAAAGAGAATAGGAAAGTTGGAAAGGTGTTTTAGAGAGGGGAGAATTTGTAGAAGTTGAGTGTTTAAAGAATTAAATTTCATTTCACAAGGGTGAAGCAACGTTACCGGGAAATCCTTATCAAATCCGCAAGAACAAAATGGGAAAAGATTAAGACGAGAGGCGATAATTCTAGAGTAAAAGAAGGAGCAGAATTGAAATGAGTTGAAGAATGAAGGGTCGAGTCATCGGCATACGAGTTTGGATAGAGTTTAGATGTGCCAGGTGAGAAGATGCGGGAGTTAATGGAAAAGTAAGAATAAGTAGGAGAAGACAGAACCCATGAGGAACACCACAATTGACAAGAAAAGAAGAAGAGTCGCCCCGTGCAGGAACAACAGCGCCGATATTGGGCGATTTTGAGAGAAAACTAGACATAAGTAAAGCAAAGGAAGGAGGAAACCCAAAGGAAGGAGCTTGGAGAGCAGTGATCGTGAAACCCATACCCGGTCAAATGCTTTGGATATGTCAAGGCCACCACGCAAGTCTCCTCCGCATACTGTTTTCCTAAGGGCGGAAAAACCAAAAAAAAAAAAAATCAGTAAGATAGGAAAGTATATCGCCAAGTAGACCTCGTGCGCCGAAAGCCGTACTGGCGTTCGGAAAGAAGGAAATGAGATTCCAAATGGTCTAAGAAATGAGAAAGTTGAGAAGGGTTTCAAAGATCTTAGATAGAATCAAGTGAGGCTATAGGGCGATAGTTATAGAAAGGGATCAAGAGCGGCTCCTTTTTTTCCGGAATCGTGTTTGGACATGTGCGTGGCTTCCAACACTGAGGGAAAGTGTTTAGTAATCGAGCTAGTGAATATTAGTTGAACGAGAGAAGGTGGCAGCTACGGAAGCACACTCCCTCAAAACACGGGGAGGAATGCCATCCGGGCCACCCGCCTTCCTAACGTTCATAGATTTCAGGAGCCATGCACCCGATCAAAAATGTTAATCACAGGATAAGGCATAGGACACCTGAGAGGAGAAGGAGGTGGAGGAGGAGGAGGATGCAGAATCATCCAGGGTTGAGGTAGAGGAAAAAAATAGGAGGCCGAATAGATTGGCCTTTTCAGTTGGAGAATTAGGAACAGAACCATCAGATAGAATAAGAGGAAGGAAAGGCAGATGGGTTACAGAGTTTGTTTAGAGATGTTTTTGTGGCAAGAGGGCCAGAAGATTTGTCAAGTAAGAGAACCAAGGAGGGTTAAGCGGCACTTTCGTTTTGATGATGCCGCTTTGCTCGTCCGAGAGTATCCACTGGCTAAGATTTTGCAGATGAAAATTAGCAAGGAGTGATAGGGAACCGGTGATTTTACTTCTCCCACTTGCATAGTACGCACTGTCTCTACTGAATGGCCCAGACCGGACAAGTACGATCGAACCTATGGGTATTATGAAGAGAAGATTTTAGTCGAGTAGTTAGATGACCTGCTCATCCATTAGTGATTAGCAGTTACCACAGCGTTATCAGGGGCAGTAAGCTGAGGGGCGATCGCCAGTTAGTCAAGCAAGTCATGTCCAGTATTTTGTTAGCGTAAGAAGCAACGGCAAGGCTCCATCGGCCCGAAATCATAGTGCCGAAAAAACGCGTGAGGGCAGGGATGGGAGCACTGTTGGAGAGTAAAGTATTAAATTAAGAGATATAAGGTTGTGGTTTCGGATTTTACAAATAGGAAGCGAAGGTGGTGTATTTATAAGGAGAAGGACTAGTGGTGAAACTAGGTCAAGTGGTGTTCAAGAATTGTTGGGACGATCACGGGAACGTGTGTGGGGTTATGGGTCTTTGGATATATAGTTGCTCCATGATCGTTGAGGAATACTAAATTGATTCGGCGCTCCTCACTTATCCTAAATCGAGTTTTGAGAGGATCTCCGAAAAGAAAGTGAGAGAGAGAGAGAGAGAGAAGAAAAAACTGTTAAAAATGCCTTATGCCAAAAAGAAATTGACCAAAACACAGAGGGGTAAAGGTAAAGGTCAGAAGAATCCCGCAAGGACTTTAAGATCTTCACCCCACCTAACAAATTCCCGCTAGTTATCAAGAGGCTCACTCTTCATAGCAATATGAAACGGAATCTGAAAACGAAGCACCAAGCATTCAAATAACTTCAAAACGAGCAAAGAGTCACCTTTCTTCAAGGGAGGAGGTCAAGACTCTCCCACTACAAGCCATCCCCCACTTTTTGGATCATGATCCGTTGGCTTGGTTACATCAGACAACAACTATTTTCAAACTAAATGATGTGACGAACCCAAAAGAGAGAGCTAGGCTTTAGTCCTCAATTTTGACAAGCAGAATAATAAATTCAGTCCTTTTTACATTTCAAGATGACTGTTAGTTGAAACTAATAAAGAAGATAGAACAAGTGTATGGTCCCACCCTAATTGCACAAATGGAAGAAGTATTTCAGGAGGAATGCGAAGGGATGAAATGCCGAGCGCTCATGTAAACAGAGTGAAAGCGTCCTGAAAGTAGGAAATTTTGATCTATAGGCTGAAAGCGACTCAGGTTTCATTAAAGAACTAATTATTCCTGTTACAACTTCCTGATCAGATGCAAATGAGTTTGATGACTTACCAAGGCAATCAAAGCTTCGACGATCTAGTAGAATTGTCTGACAATTTATACAAAAATTTCTACTCTCAAAATGGAGTTAATAATTACGTAACCAGAGAAAGAGGAAGATGGGAAGGAATAAATTCCGTGCAAACAGTCGAAGAAAGACCCGCTAGAACGACAAGAGAATCCTCCGTGCATGAACGGATTTTGAATCGCCTGATTAAATCCCAAGAAGAAACAACCAGAGAAATCAAGATTTTGTCCCAAAGTGTCACCGATGTGATGAAAACAGTCTGCCAAACGTCAAAAAATTATCCGGACGAGATAATAGAAGATTTTCACGGGGAAGGAGCACAAGTCAGCATGGACTTGCAACGCCGCACAGCACGAATACACATATGAGTTGTGCTACTTCCAAAAATGGTATCTTCATCACGACTATAAGTGCGAAGGACATCTATACCCAATGTACACCCTCATCTCTCCCGCTCCCCCAAATGCCAAGACGCTGCAAGCAGCTTCGACGTCATTGGTGGCGGGAAACTCGTAAGGAGGTCTACCGAACTAGATGCGTTGTACCGGGAAAACACAAATCCGCAAGGGGCTCAGGTATCTTTTTGTCCCCATATAGAGGTGTGTTCGATTAATGATAGATATGTAACATCTCTAAATCTTGAAGAAAGGGGCTCTAAGTATTACATGACTCAGAAAAATAGGTTTAATAATTTTAATATTTATGACTCAAGAAAGTTTTTTTTTATAACAGTAAGTATAGCTTCATGGGTGGGAGAGGGAGAGCCGGGAAGAACAGACATTATTAAAAAAAATTTCCTTATGTAAATCGCTTCATAAATGTATTTACAAATAATGAAGCATATAATAACGATAATGAAACATTTAATAATATATAATAAATCAATAATAATAATAATAATAATAATGTAATATAATAATAATAATAATAATACTAATAATAATGAATAATAATAATAATAAAATAAAATAATAATAATTAATAATAATAAATAATAATAATAATAATAATAATAATAATAATAATAATAATAATAATAATAATAATAATAATAATAATAATAATAATAATAATAATAATAATAATAATAATAATAGTTAGTAATAATAATAAGCAGAAAGAACTAATTTCGTAATAGCAAATAAGAAAGATAATAATATAATAATAATATAATAAGTAATTGAAATAATAATTAAAGAAGATAACTGTAAAAAAAAAGTGTTCGCGCTAGCGAGGCTTGAGGAAAATTTCCCCAAAAGAGGTTGCGAGTCATCAAGCTAAGAGGATGGCATGGGGTAGAGACGAGATAAAAATGTAAATTCCAATTTGTAGTTTTAAGATTCTAATAATTCTAATGTTTTTAATTTAGATGTAGAGAGTAGAGAAAATGATCATTTTTCAGATATTAATGTGTATAAATTTTAATAAATGTATAATTAACAATTTCTGATTACATTTTTGCTAGGTATTTGGAAATTTAGCTTAGAATGTAACATCTATCTACTAACATTTTTCGTTTGTGGTGCTAGCTAAGTTATATTAATTATGGACTACTTTCATTCTATATCGATGCTTTTTTCACAAGTATTAATATTTTCTGTTTAACAAGTATTATTTCCTTTTACTCTCGCTCTCTCTCTCTATTGAATCAAAAACTTCCGAGTTAGATAAGTTAAAACCCATTATAGGTACGCTATAGGCGGTAAATGGGAACTTAATAAATATATACCATTATATAATAAGAGAATGGTAAAAGTCGATATAGGCTTACAAAAATTTTACGATGTGTAGTTTTATGTCACGGATACTGAGTTAAATGTTTTGGGCATTCCTCTTTTGATGAAGAAAGAATTCATTTTAGATTTTAGGTATGGATTTTTATTAGATCCTAAAACTAATTTGAGAATTTCCGTTGAAAATAACGCAAATGATTTTTCTAAATATTTTCTAAACTCTGTATTTCCTCTCTCCCAACTTGAGATTGACATACCACTTTGCGACTTCCTATGATAAATGAATTAGTTAAAACTTATAAAGATCTGTTTGTAAACCCATATGAAAGTTCGAATTTAAAATTAAAGGAACGACAATTAGAAAGGTGGGAAAGCATATTTAAAAACTATAAAAGGAGGGGGAATGAGATTTACGCATGTGCAGATGGTGACGTCAGAGATCAAATACACACAAAGGACTGTACAAAAAAGACTACGGGAGGGGGTGGGGGAAGGGAAAACTGCCCATTACCTGAAAGAATTCTTTTTGAAATAGCTGAAAATTACCCATACAAGGTTGGGGTAGGGGGAGAACCGATAAAATTAAAAAGCAGGCATATTTCACCACACCTATATGAAAGTGCGAAAGAGGAGATAAATAAATTGCTCGAAGCAGGGGTGATCCGCCGCACAAGTAGTTCGTGGGGCTTTCCTGTTTCATTCTTGCGAAAATCAGATCGACGCGTAAGACTGGTTGTTGATTTAAGAATATTAAACCAGATATCGACCTCCGACAATTTCACTTTCCCTAAGATAAAAGACATCATCTTTCAATTGCAAGGTTGCAAGTTTTTCTCGAAATTGGATTTAGTTCAGGCATATTATAACATTCCTCTAGATGAAGAAACTCAAAAGTGTTTTAAGATCACCTATCCCTTTAGTAGCTATAGTTTTAATTACCTGATACAAGGGCATAAGAATTCTAGCTCCGCATATCAATGTTGGATGTCCATCTTACTAGGGGATATTAAAGACTTATACGTTTATTTGGTTGACATTCTAATTGCAATTGCAACAATAGAGGAGCATGTTGCAGTATTAAAAGAAGTGTTCGCGAGGTTCAGGTATATGAATGTGTATATGAGTCCGAAGAAATGCTCTTTGGCAATGAAGGAAATAAATTTTCTGGGATTTAATATAAATGAAAGGGGAGTTGCACCAAATAAAGATAAAGTGCAATCAATATTGCAAATTGCAAAACCAACCAACATAAAACAGCTCAGAGGTTTTCTTGGAGGTTTTAACTTTTTCCGCTGTAATGTGCCCCACGCTGCAAGCATGTTGCAACCCTTAACAAACTTACTAAAGGGGAAGCCCCATTCAACAGAAAAGATAACGTGGACGACCGAGCCTGAAAATGCTTTTAATAAAGCTGAATTTGCAATGATGAAATCCACTCTTTTGCCTTATCCTGACGAAGAAGCTAAATTATGGTTGTATTTGAAGGTGAGCGATGTTGCAATTGCAAGCGCGGTAGTGAACGGGAACGGATCGAATGAGATTTACGCTCTGTATAGCGCAGTGTTGAATGAGTCAGAGAGAGAGAGAGAGAGAGAGAGAGAGAGAGAGAGAGAGAGAGAGAGAGAGAGAGAGAGAGAGAGAGAGAGAGAGAGAGAGAGAGAGAGAGAGAGAGAGAGAGAGAGAGAACTTTCTCATATTTTAAAAGAAATTTTATGTGTAGCAAAAAGTTTAGAAAAATACACTTATTTGATAGCTAACTGAAAATTGCTGATATGCACAAGCAATATTAGGATAATAACTAATTATAAAAAGGAAACATAGATATGATTCATAATGCCCGAGAATTCATATTATTGAACTTAATCAGTAGTTTTGATGTTGAATGGAGATTTATTACAAAATCAAAAAATATATTTTTGATTTATTTTAACGAGATAGAGGAGCTTAGATCAGATGAGGCAACAGAAAATCATAAATTGGAAGAGACCCAGTGCGCTACAATTAAATTTTCTAAGCTAGTTGCTAAGGGATTCCTCTTCGACCAATGACGAGTGAGCATCGGTAGGGGCTGAAACTCATGCCACGCCCTCAGTTCCCAATAAAAAAGAGGGAGGAGTCTATTGCTCTCGAGCTGCCATTTTCCCGGGCGCCTTGCAATGATGAAAAGGAAAGGAGAGGAGGCTTAAAGGGTTCATGTTAATAAATCCTTACGTTTTTCTCTGACTCTTAAAATTTTAGGTTAAATTTTTACACTTAGTTAAAAATTTTTAAAATATATTGTAAAATAAATTTCAGTTTATTTTAAGAAAGGTGAAACATTCCAATTTTAAAATACGTTCCTTTTTTTAAGTTAAAGGGGGAGGGTCCAATTATTGCTTCGGGCTGAGCCCAATTTTAACCCCCCCCCTAAAAATGGACATAAAATTAGAAATTTTCAGCCGATTTTGACTATATAAACACCAAACTGTAGCTTTTTTTTACCTCTAAAACGTCGTATTCGAGTGTTTTTCTGTGCTGTGTCCTGTTTATTTCAAATTCTTTGAAAATCTGCGTTTGACTTTGTCGAAACTCCTCCTAAACTATTTTTCGAAATGACTTCAAACTTGAAAAATACAAAGATTGGACTATTATCTAAAAGGTGTAGCAGGGGAATTTTGATATTTGACCCCATATCTGGGCATTGGTTGATTTTCAAAACCTACTATTTTTGGGTTTTGAAATTGAAAAATTGAGATATTTTTTTTTCCATTTGATCGACGATATAATCGAAAATATACATTCGCAAAACCATTTATGGATTAAACGAACCCTAATAATCCTTAGAGGCGATTTTGTTTTTAAGAATATGCATAGCCGTGTGAAGGAATACACAAAGCGCTGTGATAATTGCCGGAGAAACAAATCAACAAGGATTATCAACCCTGAGTTCAGGAGGTTTAAGGAGGTGTAGACCTAGTGACCATGCCTTATACTAAGGGCTACAAATACTTATTGGTGCTCATCGACGGATTTAGTAAGTAGCCATTTAAACTACAGTGAAATCAGTGATTCATATTTTGAAAAGTCAGCTATTTCCATTCTGCGGAGTGAGTAGGAAACTTGTCCAAGACAAGGGGAGCCATCTTGTTTCGAGACTGTTTAATGAAGTGTGTAATTTGCTTGGCCTGGATCACGTCACGACTACGGCGTATGAAGCTAACTCAAACGGATTATGTAAAAAATACAAATAGCACTCTGATTTTGAGCCTGCGGTGCATATAAATGACAGTGAGAACAACGATTGGAATA
>JABUQX010118233.1:17500-22500 GCA_015478945.1 Trachelipus rathkii
AGAAGAAAATCTTGAGAATTTTGGAAAATATTCATAATCAATTTTTTCGATAATTATTAAATAAATCTTTGTAAGGAATATATACTATTTAATATTTATATTAAAACTTTTTGTAAAGTCGCACATTATTATGGAAGACGTGCGGACTGCGGACTTGCGATAGCGGAGTTTTGATGGTCTGAATAGGTGCGGAGGTTGCGCTAGCCGTACTACGATTGTCTCGAGGTGCGCGAGGTGCGCTAGCGACTACCCTAAATGAGCGGGTTCCCACCTCTGATAATATATATATCTATTATAAAATATATATATATATATGATATTTATATATATATATATTATATATATATATATACATAATATATAATATATATATATTATATATATATATGATATATATATGCTCAAATGTTTACGGGGTTTACCTTTATTACCTTAATTATTTTATGTATATATTTTTATACTTTTATAAATTCGAAAATTTGCATAACTGTATTTATTATACCTATTAACATGTTTTTATTTACTAATTTATCCCTATTTTTTATGGAAAAATTGCACCAGTGCCAAAATATCAAAAATAGGATTAGTTCCGATGGTACTCCAGAGTCACATTTTTTTTTGGCACTAAATATTATTATTTATTTTTTTTTTAAATAGTCCTAATGTGTTATTAGGGTCCTATTTACCTATTTTTTTTAAAATGATAAAAAATTTAATTTTTTTTTTTCATAATTCTGGACTTAAAGGTTAAGATCCGTCTAATGGTGTCGTTCACACATTGGGTCTTGTTTGGTCTTGCATTGTCATGCATTAGGATGAAAAGAGTACCGATGTAAAGAGGCATATGGCATGACATATGGTCCGAGAAATGTTGTGATACACCTACGGCGTAGAGAGTGCTTCATCGAAGAATGTGCAACTCGTACCATCCCGATAAAGAGATGCCTCCCCAGACCATAACCGACCCACCTAAAACGGCGTCACCTGCAGCACATTGCATTGCGTGAACCTCTCGTCTGTTCGTCGGTATGCTCCTATGCAACGAATGTGTCCGAGGCGTAACAGATGTAACTCTAGCCTCGTCCGTAAAGAGCACCTTAGCCAAATCGTCGACCGTCCAATGGATGTGTTCTCGGGCAAATGTCAGTCGCGCCCTTCGATGTCCGTGGTGTGGGGTGGACCTATGGCAGGCCTCCGCGGCCGGTAATTATGTTCCACAAGGCGTCGAAGCACTGTATTGTCACTCACCCTGGTGGCCGGTACCTCCGCCAGCTGTATTTGCAGATGTCGTGCCTGCTGTTGGCGCTCTCGGTAATGCACGCAAAACGTATAAATCGGTCTCCACGGGTGTCGTAAACCCTGGGCCCTCATGTCTTCGCCGGCGAATCAATGTGTCTATTTTCGGTACCGTTGGAACCACCATTCAATTCGTTGTGTGCCGCTACATCAAGACGTACAACCAAAGTGCCCGGGAACCCGTGTACATTCAGCGTGGATTGGTTGTTAATCTGCGCAACTAACCTCTTGACAGTTGAGCACTAATCCTCTCCATGTTATCGGTCCTCCGTACATGAATCGATCCCTGCTCGGTTATACCTCTGACATAACCTACCCCCACCTCTCCCGGGTCTAGTTACATGGTTTATGTTTTCCTAAATTTATCGCAGTGACGGCCCCAATACTGCAGTGAATTCTCTGCGGGGTGGCTACATAGATACCCTGATGCTGTCGTTTGTGTTGGTGTGGGGTTTCATTCGGTTAGGGGCCTTCCGTTCCTGCGAGTGATATTTACCCTATTGGTGCGTTATTTCTGACGAGTAGTATAATTATTAAGTTAAATTGTATTATACTGTGTTTTAAAAATACTTATAAAAAATTCGAAAGTTAACCTGAAAATATTTCTGTTTTAAAATACGTATTTCTATTTTAGTTTTCTTTTATTGTCGGAAGAGAAATGTATTTGGCTTTTAAAAAAACTCTTAATATACATTTACCATTTAATTGATACGAAGTAATGTGTATTTTGATGTTTTGTAACAATTTATATTATATTTTATATATTAAGTTGTGTAAATAGCTTGTATTTTGAAGTGTATTGTAATCTCCAATCTTCCCGCCGTTTTGCTTCTACTTTCCCTCCGCCAACACTTTCTCACTCTCATTTGGGAAAAACATAAAATTGGTTTTGACAAAAATTGCGTGTGTACATGAACGAAGCTGAAAAACTATTATTAGAGTATAGTTTTAAGTGTGCAAGATTGTTAATTATAGTTGAAAGCATTTTTAATATAATATTCTATCCAAATCAAAATCTGAGTTTCATTATCCTTCAAGAGAGTCTGCAAGAGAATATTGACTACTACTACTACCTGAGCAGTGGAGAGCAAGCAGAAGAGATAACTACAAGCCCTCTGCAACTACAAGACCTGTTAGTGGGGGAAGAAGAAAAAGAAGAAGAGAATCTCCCAGCACTCCTGCCTACAAAGAATCAGAACTCTCTTCCTGCCTGCAAAGAGGCCGAACTCTCCTCCTGCTTACCAAGAGGCCGAGCTCTCTCTCTTGCTTACAAAGAGGTCGCCCACTTCCGCCTACCAAGAGGTTAATCTATCCTCCGGCCATTACAGAATTGGTGACCCAAGAAGTCGAACATCCTCTTTAGCAGCAGTTACACTTAAGCAGAAGTTGAACATCCTCTCCAGCAGCAGTTCCACAGAAGCAGAAGTCTCTCTCTTACGGTGACGGAAGTTGAAACTCTCTCTCCTAAGGTGACAGAAGCAGCAGTCCTTCTCCTGCGGTGACGGAAACAGAAGTCCATTCCTGCAGTGACGCAAGCAGAAGGCCCGCTCCTTTACTGCCGCAAGAAGTCCATTCTCTCTCTTAGGATTCAAAAAGAAAAAGTCTACTCTCTCAATCCTCAAGAAGAAGATGTCTACAGATGACAAAAATCTACAACCTTCTCCCGAAGAAGAGATATAAGAATCTATCGCTGGGAAAAAAGTAAAACATCTAGTGTTCTCTGAGACGTCAATCCCGGCGCGGTTTCGTGTTGCTGGAGGTTCAGTTTCACCTTGAAAAACTTGCTTCGGAGAAGACGAAATGTTTCCACGCTCTTTCCAGCTACCCACAGATGTCATCGACCGTATCTCCTCTGCAAAACTCGATGCTCAATCTTACACTCCGCTGAAGAAAGCAGTCATTATCATCTACGAGAAAAGCAAGACGGAGTTATTCAACGAGATTATGCCCAAACAAGTCAACAGCGGCAAGCCTTCCTTCATCTACGAGAAATGCTTCGTTATGGTGCGACATTACAGATTGGAGAAGACGTACTCCAAATGCAGCTCTTGAAGACTCTTACAACAAGATTCGAGCAACTATGGCTTCGCAGACAGCACTTGCCCTTGAACAACTTGTAGTGCTAGCCAATGATCTTGTTATTTTGGTGTTGTCCGCTCATGTCTTGGCAGTATCAACAGCTGCGACTACACAAGCAACTACTTCGGCAGCAACAACAACAACGTCAACAGGAATATCTGCAGAACTTCGTCCAATTATAGTTCCAATTAACCAATAGACCCCGATCGTCTGAAGTGCACAACATTTAACTTTCCCTCAACATGCGAGGACATGCAGACAATGGTGAAAGTAGCCTGAGAAATCTAATGTACAGGTACAGCCCTCGTCTCGACCAGCTTCTAGAGCTTCTTCTTCTGTACCAGCGGAAAACTGGAGAGCGAGCTGTTGCTTGGCGCTATAAATCGTTTTCCCAACTTGCTATCAATATTGTCAGCGATATCGCTACAGATCTCCTCTTCTCTTCTAACACGGCGCTTTCATTTCAAGTCTATTCCTCTTCGATGGTACCAATCATGTGCCTTTTTGCAATTAATGTCAATTGTTCCGCAGTCACTGGCTCGCCTATCAAGTGTCATGCGTGAAATTATCTGACGTGTATAGCAACGATCAGATCTTCGTCGGAAATTTATTTGTGAGAAAAGGGGTTTTCGATGGAAGCTGTATCGCAATGCTAATATTTGGGTATGGATTTTCCTTCATACTCTTTTACAACTTATATCATTTGTGGTTGTGGGAAGAAACTCTGCAAGACAGAAATCGAACCTTCTCTAGACCTCTTCAAGTATCTTCCAGAGATGTTCCTTCACTACAGATCAATGCTAAAATGAAGACTGCTACTCAATTCTCAATCTTTGCTTCAGAGTTTGTTCCTGTGGTAGAATTGTCTCCCATTGGGACTTTGACGAAGCATTCAAAATTTAATCCAGAAGGACCTGTTAATCTACATGAAAGACTGGAGATTCTAATCCTGTGTTTGCAAGAAGGACCTGTTAACTACATAAAGACTGGAGATTCTAATCCAGTGTTTGCAAGACCTTGCGTCTTCCCGAAGATAAAATAAGCTGCAAGAGCAGAATTCAACACTTTTTAAGAATGGAATCATCAGATCTTCCAAGTCTTCTTGGGTTTATCCTATTCATCTAGTGTTAAAGAAACCCGAACCTGGAGGCTTGTGGTGAATTACAGGACATTTGAATTGCTCAATTACCTTAAATAGGGATGTAATATCTCACGCCGCTCGCATTCATAGTTTCTCTTACAAAGTGTCTACTGGTATCATCACCTATCTTTTCAACTTTCAATAAGACCTTCTGAGGGCATATTATCAAATTCCAATACGGTCGGATGACATTGAAAAGACTTCCATAGCAACTCCTTTCGGCCTGTTTGAATGTGTTTATGCCGTTTGGGTTAATAAATGAGGTCCTTACATTTAAACGCATAATGGACTCCATTTTTCGACATATCCTATTTATCTACGTTTGCCTTATGACTTGGTATTTTTTTTAAGTAACTCGAGAAGAGCAATGAAGAACTATCTCAGACAGTTTTCAAGCTTTCAAGAAAATCTTTTCAAAAATCTCCTTAGAAAATAATGTGAATTTTTTCAAGTTATCTTCTCAAACTATTTGGGATATCAATAT
>JABUQX010118234.1:0-13012 GCA_015478945.1 Trachelipus rathkii
ACAGTAAATTCATAGTTCAGGTTATGCTATATTAGCTTTTTTAATGTGAAAACTTTGTAACGTTAACATATATTCGTTGATCAGTATGATAATTAGACAAGGTTATGATAAATTTTTGTTAAATATTACCATGTTCATGTAAAATTAACATTGATGTTGGAGATACGTTTTGACAAAGAGTGAATTTATTAACGTTTTTGAATGCTATGTTAGTTACTTTACTATTCATAAGTGTGGAACTTTGTTAATGCTAACAGTTTATTCGTGCTTAATGTGTGTTAGGTTTGTCGTTGTACATTATATTCTTTGTTCAGGTGATGCTATGTTAGCTTTATTAATGTGAAAACTTTGTTACGTTAGCATAAATTCGTTGGTCAGTGTATAAAGAACTTAATTTTATGTTATGTTTATCTGAAATGATACTCGAAATTTGATATGAAACAATAGATCAATAGATCATGGAATGTGGATAGAGGGGGAGGAGGGTGGGGTGGGTGATTTGATTTACTGATTTACTGCTTTAAGGTATGTAAAAGTACAAGTTTTTTAAGTTATAAACGTGAAAAGAATAAAAAAATAGTAAAAATAAAAATGATTTATACAAATAAAACAAAAATAAATAAAAGTTTTCATTTATGTTAAACAAAATATGACTTGAATAAATAGACCAATAGATCAATAGATCTATAGATCAATAGATTGATAGATCATAGATGGGGTGGGGAGAGTGGGGTGGGCAGTTTTATTTACTGATTTACTGATTTACTGCTTAAGGGTATGTAAAAGTACAAGTTTTTTACGTTATAAACATAAAAAGAATAAATGTTGTTTAATGTTATACAAAATATGACTTGAATCAATAGACCAATATATCAATAGATTAATAGATCACAGATGGGCAGGAGGGTGCTGGGGAGGGTGGTTTGATTTACTGATTTACTGATTTACTGCTTTAATGTATGTAAAACAAAAAAAAATTGCGTTATGAACATAAAAAAATAAAAGTTTTGTGTTATGTTATACAAAATATGACGAATCAAAAGATCAATAGATCAATAGATAGATAGATCAATAGATCAATAGATCACGGATGGGTTATTGAGGGTATGGGTTTACTGCTTTAGGGTATTTAAAAACGCAAATTTTTTACGTTTTAAACATAAAAATAATAAAAAAAATTAGTAGAAATATATATTTTTTAAACAAATAAAATAAAAATAAATAAAATTTTTGTGTTATGTTATACAAAATATGACTTGAATCAATAGAACAATAGCTCAATATATCAATAGATCAATAGATCATAGGTGGAGTGGGGAGGGTAGGTTGGGTTGTTTGATTTACTGATTTACTGATTTACTGCTTTAGGGTATGTAAAAATGTAATTTTTTACGTTATAAACATAAAAAGAATAAAAGTTTTGTTATGTTATACAAAATATGATTTGAATCAATAGATCAATAGATCAATAGATCAATAGATCAATAGATCAATAGATTACAGTTGGGCAGGAGGGTCCTGGGGAGGGTGGTTTGATTTACTGATTTACTGCTTTAGGGTGTGTAAAAAGGCAAATTTTTTACGTTATGAACATAAAAAGAATAAACGTTTTGTGTTATGTTATACAAAATATGACTTGAATCAATAGATCAATATATCAATAGATCAATAGATCAATAGATCACGGATAGGTAGGAGGGTGCGAAGGAGGGTGGCTTGATTTATTGATTTACTGATTTAGGGTATGTAAAAACCCAAATTTTTTACGATATAAACATAAAAAGTAAAAAAAAATTAGTAAAAATATATATTTTTTAAACAAATAAAATAAAAATAAATAAAAGTTTATGTTATGTTATACAGAATATGACTTTAATCAATAGATCAATAGATCATGGATGGGCAGGAGGGTGCTGGGGAGGGGGTTTGATTTACTGATTTACTGATTTAGGGTATGTAAACAGAACACGTTTGCACTCTCGAGACGGTTTCGCGCCGGATCGCGCCTGCGGGCGCGCGCGCCAGTTTCGCGCCGGGTTGGGTAGCCAGGCAGGCAGGCGGGATCCCACCTCGCAGGGTTCTCAAACCATCATATTCGAGTTCTACGATCTTATAAACACATATTTTGATACCAATATGATACTAAACGAATATCTATTAACTCAGCACCGCACCGGAAGTAGCACCGGTGCCGTTACCAACTCCAACTCATCAGGTTCAGGATCCTTTCTCCTTCTTCTATGTACCATCCAAATTTCAGCCTTCCTATTCTATACAATCTGTACTTTTCTTCAGAGGACCCCCATCTGCGTGTCCCTGACACCCTTTACGAACTTATAACCATCATATTCGAGACTAACGGGTTCGATAACATATATAAGGACACAAATATTATATTATTATACAAATATTTACTAACTCAGCACCGCACCGGAGCCAGCACCGGTGCCAACTCCGTATTCCTCCTCTATACCATCTCCAAATTTCAACCTTCTACGACCATTTCATATTTTTAAGGTACAGCACCCCACTTCGGGGTGTGCATGGCTACGTAACCTCGTCTACGACGAGGTTACGTCACCATATAGCTTTCCTCCAAATTTTAGGACGATACGATAAACCTTACCCGGATAGATATATATATATACTCAGAAAAGTGAAAGTATTTCACTGGTCGCTCTCAAGGATTTTATCGACGAATCTGCTATATTACTCTCTCTCTCTCTCTCTCTCTCTCTCTCTCCTCTCTCTCCTCCTCTCTCTCTCTCACTCTCCTCTCTCTCTCTCTCTCTATTCTCTATTTGTGTCTCTCATATATATATATATATATATATATATATATATATATATATATATATATATATATATATATATATATATATATATATATATATATATATATATATATATATATATATATATATATATATATATATATATATATATATATATATTAACTAACGATGAAAGTATGGTGGATGAGGTTGAAGTTTAGGAGAAGTTACGAATTAGTGACCAAAATAAAATTAGATTTATCATGATTGTGATATGTGGATTCAAATTGCAATTTATTATGAAAAAGACCTTAGATTTCCGAAATGTCGATTTTGTCAAGTTTTGAGACATGCTTAGTATAATTGACTGGGATAAAAGGTTTAAAGACCAAAATTGTATTATCTTGTAGGAATACTTAAAGCAAATTTTGATGAATTTTCAGTCAGTATGTTTTCAAGATATAACCATTAATGTGGCGAAGAGAAAACCTATTTGATGGAATAGATAGATAAGAGAGAAAATAGATTAAAAGCGTAAATGCTTTAAAATATTCAATGGCAACAATATTGAGAAAAATTTGGATAATTATAGGAAAAATAGAAATGAATTTAATCAGTCAGTAAGAAAGGCAAAGAGAGTGTCAGAAATTAATTTTGCTTTGATTTCTAATAAGGACCCGAAAAAGTTTTTTAGCTTTTAGATTTTAAACCAAAATAATACAATTTGTCCTCTTAAAATTGATGAAAATTTATCAAGTTCAGACAAGGAGTTGGTTGTCGTTTTCAATGCTTATTTTGCGTCAATGTTTACTGAGACAAGATTAGATAATAGCTTGTAGACTAATAGTTCTGGTATGTATGTAATAAATAGACTTTCAGTATTTGAATTTGAGGCTAAAGAAATTAAATCTTTACTGGACCATATTGTCCTAAGTAAAGCTGCAGGTCATGATGGTATAAAGGGTAGAATTCCGAAGGGGAGTAGCAGCAGCATTGCAAAAGCACTGTATTAGATTTTTAAAGCGATCTATAACATTTGGTGAGATACCAGAGGATTGGAAAACAATATATGTTGTGCCTATTTATAAGAAAGGTAGTAAGGATAGTAAGAAAGATTTGGGAAATTATAGGCCATAAGCTTAACGTCTCTAGTAGTAAAATTGTTAGGAAAGTTATTGAAAAGTCATATAGAGAAATATTTGGATATAACAAGTTATTGCATGACTCCCAGTATGGTTTTAGAAAGAGTAGATTGTGTCATTCAAACGTTCAAGAATTTAGGAGATAATTTACTGATCTGCATTGAATCTGAGGAGATTCTAGTTGATATATCAATATAATATCAGATTTTAGCATATCAAGCCTTTGAATACGTTGAGGGTACATGATTGGCTTATATAAGTGGTTGTGGAATGAAAAGATCGTACTACTAAATGGTAATAAGTCAACATGGAAAATAGTACAGAGTGTTGTCATCCAGGTTTCAGGTCACAAATTTGTCATTCTCATATTTATAAATGATTTATATAGTAGTGTTGTTATTTGCGTATATACAATATCAATGATGTTGGGTCTTACGCTGCGTACGTATTCTGGTATTTTTATTGGGTGGATAGTGTATGGGATTGGTACTGTATATATTATGGCTATAGTCAGGGGTTTGATCTACTTTACTATTGATACGCTATATATATGTGGTATAGTATATAGTTATATTTTATATACTATATATTGTACTATAATACTAAAATTGATTATATATACTAATCGTTTCCATGTGTTTGGTATTTATTTGTATAATATATAGTATATAATAGTATGATATATAGTGTATCATATTACCTTTTATAGTATATTAGTTTATTGTTTAGGGATTGGATCTTAATTATTATATTGACGAGTAGTATGCTGCGTTTGAGTATTGTTCGAGTGTATGTGGTGATTGTATATAGGGGTTTTATTTATCATATATTATATCTAATATAACTAAGTGATGGGGCTATTGGTATATTATTATAATATTTAGATTGTATGCGTATATAATATAATAATGAGTTATGTATTTGTATAGTTTGAGTATCTTTGGTTTCTTATTTTGTGTTATATTGTTAGGGTACCAATGACGTTAAATTTAAATTTTCTAATTTTTTTAAATAATACCAAAAAATTTATAATGTCTAATTAATATCATATTTTATATCATAAAAACTTCAAAATTATGTGTTTTTCCCTTTCTTCTTTTTCTTTTTTTTCGTGTCCTCCCCCCACAATTTCAACATTGAGAGATAAGTATATTTATTAAAAATATAAAAAATGTTAATTTCCTTCACCTAAGATGTAATAACCTGTTCGAGATCTTGTTGTTTGTGGCGCGGCTTTGTATTAAAACTTATGTGCTAACTAAGATATGTTTTAATGTTTATTCTTCTTGAGTCTGTGGACCAAGAAAAAGATTTAAGGTTTGATTATAAGCGTTATCGAAAAATGAAAGTGATGGATGTCGCGAAAAAAAGGAAACAAAGGTAATAAGAATGCTAGATATAATTAATAATCGCTCGACAAATTCCCTTATTTATGTACATCCAATTAAACTTTATACTTATTAATAGTGTTTGATCTTGTGTTTTTTGCATTATAATTATACTCTCGATCAATATATATATTATAACTAGTTCAATAAATATATATTATAATATATATTACTTATATTATATATATATATATATTGATATATATATATATATATTATAATTACTATATATTATATGTATAACTGATTACTAATATTAGGTACTATAAGTGTTATGTAGTACTCAGGTGCTTCACTAGTATTATTAGTAGTATATATATATATATAGTTAGTATCACTATATGAAGTATATAAATATACTATATTATAAGAGGAGTATATAAATATATATATATATATATATACTATCCTATATATATATATATATTATATATACTATATATATAATAAGTATATAGTATAGTATCTATATATATATTTTTATTTCGTATTTTATAGATTGCGTGGTACTACTATACTATAACGTATATACTATATATATGGGTATTGGGGTTATATATTATTATTTAAATATATATTAGCTATATACTATTTTATATTTAATAGGCGTATTATAATATGAGGTCTATATTATATTAGATATAACAATACTATACTATGTGGCTAATATACTATGTACCTATCCATACTACTGTATATTACTCTATATATATATACTATACTACTTATATAGGTATATATTTAGTGAGTAATAGGTTTACTATTAATTTCTGTTTTAGTAGCGTCATGTTTCGAGGCACGGGTTTTATTAGTAGCTAAGTATAGTATATATATGATTATCATTTATTGTGAGGGTTCGGGCTAAGTGTATGTCATGACGTATGAGTTTGTAGGGGTTTCGGATGTATATTTATGAAGTATGAGATGATAGTATATCTGTTGAATTGTGTGTCATTTGCACGCTCTGTGAAGTTGTGCGAGTTATATCGATAATTAGGATTGGAACACACTATACTGTGCACGTTGCCTTGTGTTTTATTATGCATATGCGAATTTCATCTATATATTTGCACTCACAGGTCGCGTTTGTTATTATTATATATTATTTTGTGCTGTTTCTATCCAGGCCCCGTCTATCCTAAAAGTGTCAGCTTTTCGTGTACCTTTCTATCTCTATCTTATATCTATCTATACCAGGTTAGAATGTGTTGCGACATATCTTCCTTCGCCAAGGCCTAACCCAATAACACGTGAAAAAACTATCTGAGACAACTATGACTCGGAAAATGGAAAAAATTGTTTATATTTTAATACACTTATTTCTTGACGATACAATTCTTCTCTCTCTCTCTCTCTCATTCTCTCTCTCTCTCAATCTTAGTTCTTGCTGTTCGTTGTGTCTGGAGCTGTTTTTTTGTCTTGTCGGCGCGTGGGGCGTGTTTTTTGTTTGGGGCGTTTTTCTTGTTTTTGGGGGGTGCTTGTTCTTTCCTTTTTCTTTTCTCCTGCTTTCGGGTTTTTATCTCTTTCTCTTCTTTCTTCTCTCGAGACCTCTGTCTGTCTCTGTCTATCTCTTTGTGCGTCGTCTCGTCTTTAGGTTTGTTCTCGGTAGCTGGCGGGGGATCGGGTCATTTTTTTCGACTCTCTCTTCTCATCTCCTCGTCTTCTCTCTATGTTGTTTATAGTGGCCTGAGCCTTTGGAGGAGCGTTCTTAGCTGTGTGTTATATTTGCCAGCCTACTGCGGCAGTGATTCTAATTTCTATTATATTATTAGTATTCTATGGAGTTTTATATCTTGTATGAGTAGTTATGTCATGTGTGTGTGTTATTGAGCTAGCACCTCTTCTTGTACTACTTTACTCCTTATCAAAGTTTAATAAATGCCAGTTTGTGCATAAACATTAATTCCATTAATTTATGGTACTACTATTTTATTTAGAATTAATTTAATAATTACATGGTTAGTTGTTATCTCTTAATATCGAATTTTTAATTATTTTCTTTTTAAAATTAATTTCACTCCAATTTCCTCAAGAGTAATTTTACTATATTTTGTAGATTATTATTTTTCAAGCGTGTGATAGATTTTAAAGATGTTGTATTCTTTCATCGATGTGTATCTATTATGTTCGGCGCTTATGCTTTTCATTATATTAATTATTTTATGTGTTTATAATAATATAATATTAATTGTTTAGTTATTTAAGTTTATGGTATATAGTTGTTGACGCGCGGTTATGTTTTATATCAATAGTATTATTATATATATATGCTAATTAGTAGTATAATCTATTTCATATATATATATATATACTATATATAGTTTCGTATTATCTATATGCGAGGTAGTATAATATATATTATGAGTTTATAATGCTATTAGTTAGAATAGTTTATTAGGCCAGCGTAATGGTAGATATTCAATCTTGAGTGCTACTTTTAATATATAGTTAAAAGAAGTATTATTTAATTAGCGTTAATATAATATAATGAATACATAATAATAAAAATAATAATGAACTTAGATAAAGTGAATAAAAATAATGAATTAATAAATAATCAATAATAATAAACTAATAATCTGAGATTATTAACATAATTAACATTATTTATTATTATTATTTATTATTGAGTGTTATTTATTATTATTGTATATTATTTATGTACCATTATTATTATTATTATTACGTTATTATTGTTATTGTATTGATTAAGTTTGTGTTATTTTCATTATTATTGTTAGATTATTATTATTATGTGAGTAATTTCACGAGTCCGATAAATCTTACCAATTATATTTATATGTTATAGTATAAGTACATATATATATATAGATATATATATAGTATATATACGTATATATATATGTAGTAATAAGGTATAGTATATATATATATATATACTATATATATATATATAATAATCAGCGGCGGCGGCTGCGTGGCCTGGTTACTAGGTTGGCAACCACTTCATTATTATCACACACTAGAACTAGCTAGTGTGCAATCAAACTATTTTATTTATTTTTTTATTTGCCTTAATTTTTTTAAAGGATTTACAATTATTAAGTATGAAATTAAATTTGGCATTCTGTATTTAATAATTAAGCATCTTCCATTCGTCGATTTATGTTATTTTAATCTGCTTAAGAATAAAACGTTAACTGAAATAGCTATGCATTCATATGATTATTGCAACACACTTTAACAACCCATTCTCCCCTATATATATATATAAGGGGGCTTTTTCGTTTCCGCGTAGCAAGCGATGTGATGGAATGTGTGGTGCAAATGTCATGTCTTGCGTAAACGGTCTTATCAATGCTCTGTACAACTTCGGTGGTTGGGCAGCTGAAACCAGCACCGGCTGCTTTCTTATAATAGCTTCGGTCACATATCCACGGAGAAGCAAGGTTGGCACAACTTAGCGCTCTTATCGTCAATATTATATTATCTATTCTTGATGAAACGTTAACATATTGGGATGTCAGGAAATCTCCAATGTTGGGCCGGAGTTGTAGCTTTTCCCTTGATTTTCATAAGTCGAATGTAAGCAACCTCGTTATTAGTTAATGACAAAGAAATATCTTATCCTCTTTTACGCATTCCCCGAAGTGAGCATAAACATCGGATATGCTGAGGGTGTTTTCTCTCACAATTAAAAAAGGATTAAAGAATCTTTTGTGAGAAATGACCAATGGGGCACTGAGTATATTACTTTTATTCGGGTCATTAGTAGCAGATTTGTTGCTTCTCAGACTAGAAAAGGCCCATTACGTTAAATATCTATAGATCTACTTTTATTAAGTTAATTATAAGAAGACTTCATAGTCTTGATTAAGATAAGATATTATTAAGATAAATTAATTCTCAAAGTCTGAATTAATATTAGATTAATACATGATCATGATTAAGGTTGTCGCTGCCGTGGCTCAATCGTTAGAACGACAAAGTCGCATGGCAAGGGTGCGGGTTCGGATCCTTATTCGGGATCCTAGGTAGAAATTTACCTAGATAGAGTTCCCGCTCTTGAACTAGGGCTAGCTGCCGTTCGAGGTGTGAACTTTTAAATCTAAAAGATAATAAAAAAAAATTATTGTATAGTTAAAAAAGTCTAGAAATTTTAACCAATATATTATTTTTTATAGCATAGTATAACCTTTGTGTAAATTCAATCTGTTGACTATATATTATTATATATAATATATATATATATTAATATATATATATATATATATAGTATATAGCATATATATATAGTAGGATATGATACGTAGTAGTAGTAGGTTTTTATTATATAATATAAATATATATACTTCTACGTACGTTATATATATATATATATAATATATATTATAATATATAAATCTAATATATATATAATTGAGTTGGTCATAGAGTGTCTAAAGCGACATCATGTAACTCGAGAAAAGCAGCACCTACAAGTAACAACAAAATTATATATTTGGAATCAGTGGAAAATTTAAAGAGGGGTTTTAATAAATTTTTTTTTTTTCAAATTTATTCGGGCGAAAATTAATTTAAAAAAAAATTCCACCCCATTTAAGGGGGCTCGAGCCGACGGGGGCAGTGGGGGGACGATAGTGCCCCCCATCGCCAGCCGGGAGGCGAAGACGCCCGAACTCCCTGCCATCTGCGGTTTACCCTATGATAATTCAGTTAGGTTCAGAGTAATACCAAAGTTGTAACGATTCTTTTTTTTTAAACTAAAGGAAAACCATAGGTAAACCATAAAGATGGCAGGAGTCGGGGTCTCTCGGCCTCCCGGTGGATCACTTCGGGGGACTTCGGTCCCCCTCTGTCCTCCATCGGGCGTCGTAAGACCCCTAAATTTTGGGAATTTTTTTTTTTTTAAAAATATTTCCCATAAGAAAATAAATGGAAAAAAAAATTTAAAAAACCCCTCCTTAGAATTGCTTCCGCTCTATTCCAAATAATAATTTGTTTTACTGTAGGTGCTTTCGTTCTCGGAGTTACATAATGTCAGCTTTAGACACTCTGATATATATATATCATATATATATATAATATATTATATAATATATATATATATATAGATATATATATAGTATATATATATATAAATATATATATATATGATACTAGAAATATACATAAGTTATATATATAAAAAATATCGATATACCTATATATATTATATATAACTACTGTATATATATTATAATATAAATATATAATATAATATATATTATATATGATAATATACTATTATATATATAAATGTATATATATTATATAAGTTTGATATATTATATATATATATATTATATAATATATATATTATATCATAGGAGGTATATACAGTATATATTACTATATATATATATATTACTATTATATAATATATATATAAATAATTTGAGTGACTGAATGAAAATCAAGTCAGTCCTATTCATTGTAACAAGTTATTTACCCTTTGATTATATATATATATACTCACTATAAATGTACTGTAGTTTTTTTTTAATACTAGATACTAATTAGATGGCATAGTATAATATATTTAGGTATATAATATATATATATAATATACTATATTAATATACTATAATTAATATATACTGTATATGTTTACATAATTAAATATAACATATGTGGCCAAATTTTGTGTGGGATTTAGCTAATATGTTATTGGGTGAGAGGTTCCTGTTAGATTATATATACACTAGAAAAAAGTGAAATAATAAGTAAAATTTTTTACCCCCCTCAACCAGAATCTTAGCACGAGAAAGATCCTAACGAAATATATATATAGTATATATATAACTAGTATATTTGAAGTAGTATATATAATATATCTATTTATCTATATATTAGATATATTATATATGTGTTTAGGCGTATTAATTAATCATATGAGCCGGTATATTTTGTGTTATTATACATATATTAGATACTGCTTTTTTATATATATAGTATATATATAATTATACTATTTATACTATATTAATATAATATAATATCATATATGGGAGAGTATAAGTAGTGTGTACAGAGAGATATACATTAGTAGTATGAAATATAATTTCAGAGTAGAGGTATATTATCCTATACACTAGTTGGGATAGTATTTGATATAGTACGACCGGATGAGTAACTGAAGTGTGAGGTCAAGAAATATATAATGATTATATTCACAGAGGTACTAGAGTAGGTAAGCTTAGCTAGATACTATAGTATCGAGAGTATACCTCACTCACGTCGTAAAATTCTAATATTATTCTACCCATGCTCATAGTCCCAGTGAGTGCGTATCAATAAGTATATAATAAATATAGAGCTATATAGTATATAGCGTATACTCAGAGGAATCGGAGAAGTCGCCGTCTTTTAGTTTTATGGCACATCAAAAAATAATTAAGAGTCTGTGAATTTAACTGGGTAACAGACGGATTAGTCTATCTGAAGCAACCCGCTAGATAGCAACCACAGGGTATTTGAATCAAGAGCAGCATCTCACACACTCAGCACTTGGATTGGTCATGTTGCTTCCATGGACTGGCTCGTCAGTAAGCGCTAAGTCACCGTTCTTCTAGATTCGGTGACAGCTTATGGCTGTTCTTGCTCCCTAAGAGCAACGAGTTGTTTTTAACGTTGTCCTTGGGGAACAGCCCCATATTGTTACAGCTTGTCGTTCATATCACGTGTACAAAGAATAACACGTGGTGGAATTTGTTTCGAGTAAGATTCCAACTAGTATGGTCTTGTCGGTGTTTTGGGCTGTTCACCAATGTAGAATCCCCGCCACTGAGATGAAACACGCCCTCATCCGGTTAATAGAGACACGGTCAAGCTCTGCTATTTCACGATGTGCCGCACCAAAATGAGCGAACCATGCACCGCACCGCACCATGCGCTTCTCTTGATCTTGTGTCTTCAATTCCTGAACACCGTGAACATAATATGCACGAAATTTTAACATCTTCATCGGCTTATGGAAACTGTCCATATGAACAACTGGGAGTTTTACTGAAAAGTCTCCGCAGGCCCTTTGTAGGCTGAACGATGCCATCAACTTTCCGGGAACCTCCGCCATGCTGTGGTAGGGCGCGTAGGTCAACAATGGGTAGGTCTGCCGACCTCTCTTCCTGTCCTGATCAACCCCGGAAACCGTTTTCGCCGATAGACGGGTTGATTAATTTCGTTTTATTGTCCGAAATTATGAGGTACACTGTCTGGCATCCGGATACTCTGTCACTAAATGCATTTTAACAAGTGTATATGAACGACAGCCGTAAGAAAATGATCTGGTTCAAGAATAAACACTCGTTTGCTCAATGGGAATAAACAGCACTCACTCTTACCCATCAAAGAAACTCTTATACGTCTACTGAGACGTCAGGGAGCACAGCGCAATCACAATGGCGTGTACGTTTGTTGCAGGTAATAGCCTGTGGTCGCTATGCGATACGCTCTGGTTGCAGATAGAATCCCAACATCCGTTTACGCATTAAATTCACAGACGCGAATATTTCTGTGTGCAGCGTACTTCTCGATCACTCTGTATATATATTAATAATATGTAAATACTATATACTATATATAAGTATAATATATAATATATATATATATAAATATTATATATAGTATATATATATATATATATAATATATATTATATATACTACTATATGATTTTTGTTATATTATAATATATATAATATATCATA
>JABUQX010118235.1:0-5000 GCA_015478945.1 Trachelipus rathkii
TCACTTTAGTATTAATTGTTATAAATTGTTTATTAAGTTATTTATATAATATACTATTAATTATACTCTTGTCTGTCATTATTGTATTGACCATATCTATGTACCTTCTTATTTTACTTATATTACTATAGTTCACCTATTATTTATATATATATTATATAATATATATTATATATATTATATAAATATATGGCTATAAGTGGTAGAAAAATACTAAACTCATAGTAGGAAGCATCCTAACCATCTTGTAATATACACCAATCGATCCCCATACCTTATAACATAGGTAAGATACCCATAAATTAAGGGCTATTCGGGGCTCAGGGGAGGCTTAGAACAGGCTTGAAAAAAGTGGCACTCAGTGGCAACTATGTTGGCACTACTTGGCACTGAATGTTGGCACCACTTGGGCACTCATTGGCACTGCACTTGGTCACTCATTTGGCACTCATTGGCACTCACTGACACTCACTCTGGCACTACACCGCAAGCACTCATAGAATAATCAATGCAGAACACTGAATAGAACATTCCCTAGGTACCCTTACGGTGATTGGTGAACCAATCAAAGCCCAATCAAGTGCGTGGGTTCAAGAATTGACCCATGGTATATGGCAGGGTCAAGGCTGAAATATCATGGTCAAACAAGGTTAAGACATCAAAGTTGTAGGGGCACGTGTAGGCTAGGTGTAGGTGTAGGCTATGTGAAGGCGGGGTGGAGTCTAGGTGTAGGTGTAGGTGTAGGCTAGGTGAAGGCTGGGTGGAGGCTAGGTGAGGTGTAGGCTAGGTTAGGTTAGGTTAGGTTTAAAGGTTAGGTTTAGGTTAAGGTAGGGTTAGGTTAGGTTAGGTTTAGGTTTAGGTTAGGTTAGGTTAGGTTAGGTTAGGTTAGGTTAGGTTAGGTTAGGTTAGGTTAGGTTAGGTTAGGTTAGGTCAGGTTAGGTTAGGTTAGGTTAGGTTTAGGTTAGGTATGTAATGTGTGTGTGTGTGGTGTGTGTGGTGTGTGTGGTGTGTGTGGTGTGTGTGGAAATACAAAAAATAGGGCTAGTCCCCTAAAGGGGTGGCCAAAATTAGGGTGGGCCAAAATTGACCCATGATGACCAAAGGTTTGGTCGAAAAAATTAGGGTGGGACATGTACAACGGTTGCTGACGCACCGTTTGGCGCAACCCTTCTTCGAAGGGTTGCCAAAAATCAGGTTGCCGAAAAATTAGGTTGCCCAAAAAATTAGGGTTCTCCAAAAAATTAGGGCTGCCCAAAAATTAGGGTTTGCCAAAAAATTAGGGTTTCTCAAAAAAATAGGGTTCTCAAAAAATTAGGGTTGGCCCGAAAAATACCGTGGGCCCATAAATGACCCATCTATGATACATAAATAGACGTTTTAGGGTCGAAAAAAAAAAAAAAAAAAAAAAAAAAAGGTAAGTCCCAAAAAAAGGAAAAGGCCCAAAAAGGTAAAGTCCCAAAAAAGGTAAAGGCCCAGAAAAGGTCAAGGTCAGGTAAAAAATTTGGCTCAAAAAAGGTCCAAGCCCAAAAAGGTCAAAGGTCAAAAAAGGTCAAAAAAGGTTAAAAATGGGGCTCAAAAAGGCCTCAGGTAGGTTCCTGGCCGCTGTGGTCGGGGGCCCAGGACACGTCCAATATCCCCTTGTTACTACTTATATATTACTATAATACTAAAATATAATATATAATACTATTATATATAATATAATATATATAATATAATATATATATATATTATATTAAGATAATAATTATAATTTATATATATATATAAGTAGTATATATATATATATATATATACGAAACATGAAATGTTAATATATCAAAAATTACAAAAGTATGATCTAATGAAACAGCAAAGAAAGACTTTCGTACCCTATCCATTAGAATTTCAAGCAGATTTTTTTGAAAGAATGTGTAAGCGTATCAGAGCTGGGTATTGAATTTGCTGTACCAAGAATTAACAATTTCCAAAAATACAGACCCAACATTCCACTTCCGACCCACATTATTTATTATCGCACATCCATTTTTATATCATTTTTCGGGATGATTTAACTATCAGCATTTGGAGGAGGTTTAAATTCATAAAGAAAATTTATTTTCTTCCTTGCAATTTGTCAAATACCGACAGGTGTAATGTGCCATCAATGAGAAGATAAAATTTGTATAAACATTTTACAAAGACAGATCTCGAAAGCCTAATAGAAGATTTTGTAAAAGCAGAATGGGATTTATATGGAAGTTGAAATGGCATCAAAGCACAGATCGTCCAAAAACAACAATAGAAGAACTAGTTCTTGTTCGCAGTCACCAATTTCCCAAATTATTTACATCTTGTTTGAAAATACTGGCATTTTCTACCAGTGTCTACTGCTTTCATAGAAAGAATGGTTTCACATTAAATGACTTCTGAAAACCTACTTGAGAAATAACTATTGGAGATGAAAGAACTTCACTGGCTTGCTCCTCTAACAGCACATCGAATTTTGACATAAAATACTGATATGCTATCCTGACTTTGCTCAGCTCTGCTCATTACCGCGGTGATTTAAAGTTAAGTCAATTTAGAAGATATTTTATAATTTTATAAATTACCTTTCGCATTTTTTCTAAGAAATTTAATATTTGGTCCATTTATATATATATACTATATATAATATATATATAACTATTATATATATTATATATATATATAATAATATATATATACTATACGTATATATATAATATATATATAATATATATATATATATATATAATATATATAATATATATATTATATAAAAGAAACGAATTTTTGTCTGGCCCCCAAAAAAAAAAAATTCTGGATACGCCACTCGTATATATATATATATATATATATATAATTTATATATATAAATATATTAGTATATATAATAATATATAATAATATTATATATATATATATATATATATATATAATATATATAATATATATATAATATAATTATATATCTATTAGTGATGCACCGGAGACGTAATTTTGGCCGGAGGTCCGGAGACATGCAAAATTTTAATTCCGGCCGGAGGCCGGAGTCTCCGGCCGGAGAATGAAATTTCCATTTATACTTACCTTCTATATATATATATAATATATATATTGATATATATATATTTATATATATATAATATACTATATATATATATTAATATATATATATATATATAATATATATAATATATATATATATATATATATATAATATTATTTTATTTTTTAACAGATTTTAGCTAAAAATATTAAGAAAATCTGTAATTAATTTCCATTCTGGATATTATGTCTTCTCTAGTGTGGGATTACTTTAAGATTTAAGTAAGCGATAATAGTAAAGCTGAGTGTCTTTTGTGCGCTACTAGGAAATACAGTTACTATTCAGAAGGAAACCCAAAGAAAGTTTCCAAATGTTATACGCCAAAACCTTTACTGGATAACCTTGAAAAAGAAACATCAAAATCACCATATTTGACAGACTAAATGAACATCATCTGAATCGTAGTGTATTAATATAATAAATGATCTATGTCTGAATCTTCAGGAGGAAAGGTGGCAAAAAAACAAAAAAAAAACATGATTTCCACAGACACAAGCACGATGAATGATCCATGTCCATCCATATTATCAACTTCTACCTCTATTAAAAAAGATTTCTTTCAGCCTACACTGTTTGAAATAACTGATAAGAAAAGATTTGCGGAATTAAGCATGATCAGAACAAAGCCACAGAAATCTCATTTTCATAAATTGGGAATTGATTTCTGTAGATGAGCAGTCGCGCTCGCGGCCATGCGTCAGCATAACGCTAGATAGACGTAGATAAGATGAGATCAGGTAGACCGCCAGGCTGGATAGAGCGGCAACGCTGCATAATATGTCTACACCGGTATAATACTCATCCCAGTCTGACGCAATGCAGAGCCTAATTCTTCAAGATGGAGCGGGCAGTCGAAGGCCATATGGTGCGGTAGAAACCGTCTATATATATATATATAAATATTATATATAAATATTATATTATATACTAATATATATATATATATCTATTATAATACTATCATATATATATATATATATAATATATTATATATACATATATATATATATAATATATATACATACAATACTAAAAGTAAATACTAAAAACATATATCTATAATGTATACACATCAAGAGAAAATAAAAATAAATTACTTTGGACTGTTCTTTGTTGTTCGCTCCTTAATATTAGCTTTTACCCTTGAAAACTTATTTTCTTTTACATCCTATCCAACAGTTACACGCAACTTTAAAAATAATAATTTAAATTTCCAACTGACCTTTATAATACTGGATGAACTTTGAATTAATCAGCAAGTGGGTGAGCCTGTATTTACATACTGGGGCCTGCTTTATTAATAAAAGTTGCCTTAACAGATTGAGCTCTAATCAAAAGATAGCTGAAAAATTCCCTAATTCAATTTCTCTTCCATTTGAATTCTTAGCTCTTTGTAAGTTTTTTATCGTCTGTTCCTACAGGTTTCTTCACTGTAAGCTCTTTATTAACATATTTCCTGCAATTGAATTGAAGATTTGTGATTGCTCTAGGATTTCATCCTCTAATATTGTTTTTCTCCTTTGTGAAAACCTTAAGCTTGAAAGCTTGAATAGTTCCTTTATGTAATTTTCTTCATCTTCTTCTTTATGTCTTGTAAGCTTTCCTTAATATGCTCAAGTTGCTTGAAGGATTTGTCAATTGCTTGGATTCCACCTCAATACTTTTCTTCTTTGTGGAATCTTTTGCTCTTGAGTACTGTATTTCAAGCCCTGTCTTACCCGCACATCTCTTCTGTTTGGCTCAGCAGAATCTTATCAATCTTGCAACTTTTTGCTTTTCTTCACTTGTAATATTTTGGGTAGTTCAGATTTCCATAGTGTAGAATGAAAAGATTCCTTTTATTCATTTCTTAAATTTTTCTTTTTTTTAATATTTTAACGATTAACAA
>JABUQX010118235.1:17500-32500 GCA_015478945.1 Trachelipus rathkii
TTACCGTGTCAATTTTTATTTCCCCTTCCACCCACGAAAAAAAACGCGGTTTTTTTTCGAAACAATAAAAATAAATAAATAAAAAAAATGAAATAAATTAATAAATAAATAAAAAAATAAAAATAAATAAATAAATAAATAAAAAAAATAAATAAAAAAATAAATAAAATAATAAAATAAATAAATAATAAATAAATAAAAAAAAAATAAATAAAAAATAAATTAAATATATATATATTATATATATATATATATAATAATATATATATATAGTATATATATATTTATATAGTAATATATATCTATAATATTATATAAAAAGATATATATATTAATAAATTATAAATATATATATATATATATATATAATATACTTATATTTGCCGTATATGGCTCCGCACCGCACAGCACCGCTCCACCCCGCACCGCACCACACGCTAAGCACCGCTAAGCACCGCACCGCTAAGCACCATCCACCCCGCACCGCACCGCACCGCACCACATCGCTAAGCACTGCACTGCACTGCACCGCACCACACCGCACCACACCGCCACCGACAACCGCAACCGTCACTCACTTAGTAAACGGATAGAGTTTACTACAAGGTATCTCTCTCACCTTGACAACCCATAGGTGGTGACGTACATCGTCGTAACGATGTTACGTGACCATTCACCCCATGGGGGGGTTCTAGCCTCCAAACGCTGAGATAATTTTGACGTAGAATAGAGGTTGAAACTTGGTTAAGCCCTCTTATAAGTATTATTATTATTATTATTATTATTATTATTATTATTATTATTATTATTATTATTATTATTATTATTATTATTATTATTATTATTATTATTATTATTTATCTGACTGCAACCGCACAACCAACACCTGTAAGCGGATAAAGTTACATCATGGTATCTCTCTCAAACTTGACACCCCCTAGGGGGTGCCGTAACCTCGTCACAGACGAGGTTACGTGAGGGGTGTCTAGGGGGGGGGCCCCTCCAGAACAAATGCACGGAATGCATAAGAGAAGTGGAGAAAGGAGTAGGAGTCGGAGTAAGAGAAGGAAAGAGTCGGAGAAGGAGTCTGAGTCAGAGGAGTTGGAGTTGACAACTGCACCGTGTGCTGTGAGCCCGGTGGTTGCTGAGTTAATAAATTCGTTTAGCCATATAGGTATCAAAAATGATATGTTTGTAAGGTCGTAGAACTTGAATATGAGGGTTGTAAGTTCGTAAAGGGTGTCTGGGACCCCACAGAGGGGGTGTCCATAGAAGAATTGCATTGAACGTAAAACAGAAGAAAGTTCGAGGAAGGAAGAAGGTGGAAGGAGGAAGGATGTATCTTACAAAGATAACCCGTTTTCTAAAGGTTGAAGACTGACATTTCTATTTTCAAATCTCGTTTTCTATTTATAAACGTCAACTAAAATATATTGTATGCTATTTTATTTTATAATTTTCATTTTACAATTATTCATTGTGTTTAAATTTTTTTAATTTATTTTCAAATTTTATTATTTATTTTTAATATTTATTTTTTTAATTTATTTGTTTTATTTACTTAAAACATTTTGTTTTTACTCAAAATTTTTATGCTTTTCATGTTTATATCTTAAAAATTTGCGTTTTTACACACCCTAAAGCAGTAAATCAGTAAATCAAACCACCCAACCTACCCTCTCTACCCCACCCGTGATCTATTGATCTATTGATCTATTGATCTATTGATCGTATTGATCTATTGATTCTAGTTGATCTATTGATACACTGTCATAGATTTTTGTATAACATACACAAAACATTTATTCTTTTATGTTTATCTTATAAAAATTTACATTTTACATACCCTAAAGCAGTAAATCAGTAAATCAAACCACCCATCCTACCATCCCCCCCCTCGTGATCTACTGATCTATTGATCTATTGTTTTAATGATTCAAGTCATATTTTGTATAAAACTTTTAATTTTATTTGTTTAAACCTCTTACACCCCCTTTCGGGGTACCCCGAGATGGTTCTTCATGCATCTCTCTGGGGGTGATCTCCATGTATCGTGGGGCTTCGTCGCTGGAAAATTTTTTCATTATGTATAGTAAAGATTCTGAGATTAATGTGATGAGTGAGCGCATTCGTGAAAGATTTTGTAAATAAACATGAAAGTATTCCTAATGATAAAGCCTACAGTGTAAGCCTAACTGAACACCTGTGTCATGTAGCATCAAACCTTGATACGTATGATAGTTAGTTTCTTTGTAGGGGTGTAAGGAGTAGGTTACGCTTTGTGATGCGTTTAGATATATTGTTAATGTTGACTGTTTTATTCCACGTAAGGTTGTTATGCCCTTAGTTTAGTGTGATATTTATGCTAGGCTTTACGGATATAAAACTTTGTTATGATTATTAAATACTACTACTACTACTACTAACTTACTACTACTACTCTACTACTAACTACTACTACTACTACTACTACTTATAATAATATATAACAATAATAATAATAATAATAATATAAATATATCATATAATATAATTTATAGTTATAGTTAAGTAAAGCTGCAGGCCCTGATTGTATATATATATATATATAATAATATAATATATTATTTACTATATATATATATATATAATAGTATATAATATATATATATATATAATATATATATATAAATATATTATATATATATATATATATCTATATTTAATATAATATATATTATATATATTATATATACCGTGGTTTTCGAAGCTGTGCATCCCCAGAAGGGGAGACTGTGCCCCAAAACTTGAATACTGCCGTAGAAGGCTAAACTCGGTATATCACCTATATTAAGGTTCATTGCTGAAGCCAAGTTTGTTAAAAGGCCATGATGCCCCAGAGTGGGGAATTCTGGCCCTCAAACCTGAATACTGTCCTAGAAGGCTGAAAACTCGTATATCATATCATAATAGAGGTTCATTGCTAAGCCAATGTTAAATGGCATGCATCCCCAGAGGGGTATGCTGCCGCGCACCCAACCTTGAATACTGGTTGTAGAAGGCTGAAACCCGGTATACACTTATCATATAAGGTATCATTGCTGAAGCCAATGTTAAATGGCCATTCATCCCGCAGATGGTTGTTGTGGTATGTTCATTGGTCTTCTCTCTCATAATTCTTCTGTATTTACTGTCGTAGAAGTGTTGTATATTTCTTGTGTATATTTCACTCTATCTTATTATAAGTGTATCATTTGCTGATAGTCCATTGTGTTTATATGGCCATTTGCTATTTCTCTTAGTTAGGGGTGTTGTATGCTGCCCCCAAACCTTGAAGACTGTCGTAGAGAAGCTCCAAACTCGGTATATCACTTATCATATACGGTATCATGCTGAAGGCAAATGTTAAATGGCCATGCATCCCCAGAGGGGGGATGCTGGCCCCCCAAACCTTGGTAATTACTGTACGTAGAAGGCTGAAACTCGGATCAGCCTTATCATAAAGGTAGTCATTGCTGAAACCAATGTTAAATGCCCATGCATCCCCAGAGGGGAGTATGCAGGCCCCCCAAACCTTGAATACTGTCATAGAAGGCTGAAACTCGGTATACACCTATCATATAAGGTATAAAATTGCTGAGCCAATGTTAAATTGGCCATGCATCCCAGAAGGGTGCTTGGTCCCCATAACCGTGAATTAACTGTCGTAGTAAGGTCTGCAAACTTGGTATACAACAACCTCTTTATATGTATCTTGATACAAAGAGGTAAAATAACACTAAGCCCCCTAGGTGATGGGGCTGTGCCCCAAAACATTGAATATTGACATAGAACGATAAAATTTGACTACACCTTTCTTATAATGTAACAACTATACAAAAGAGGTAAATGACACTAAGCCCCCCAAGGTGATATGCTGTTGCCCCAAAACTTTGAATATTGACATAGAACGATGAAACTAGGTATACAGCCTTCGAATAATGTAACAACTATACAGAAGAGGTAAAATGACACTAAGTCCCGTACATGATACTGGTCCCCAAAACTTGAATATTGATCATAGAATCGATGCACATATGGTAATGCGCCTTCTATAATGTAAATCTGATTACATGAAAAGGTAAAATGACACTACGCCTCTAGGTGATGGGGCTGTGCCCCAAAACCTTAAATATTGACCTAGAACGATGAACTCGGTATACAGCCTTCTTATATTGTATCCTTGACAACGAGGATGTAAAATGACACTATGCCCCCTGGGTGACTGGGCTGTGCCCCAAAACCTTGAATATTGACATAGAATGATGAAATTTGATATACAGCCTTATTAGAATGTAACATCGATACAGAACTGGTAAAATGACACTACACCCCTAGGTGATGGGGCTGCGCCCCAAAACTTTGAATATTGACATAGAACGATGAAATTTGCTATACACCTTTCTTAGGATGTAACAACTAAACAGAAGATGTAAAATGACACTAAGTCCCCTAGATGATGGGGCTGTGCCCTAAAACTTTGAATATTGACATAGAACGATGAATTGGTATCCAACCTTCTTATAAATGCATCTTCGATACAGAAGAGGTAAAATGACACTACGCCCCATGGTATTGTGGTGGTGCCCAAAAAACTTCGGAAGTTGACATAGAACGATAAAACTCGGTATACACCCTTCATATAAGACATCCTCGTTGTAGACGAGGTTACATGAACATGGGGACCCCAAAGGAGGTACAGGCCCCTCCAAACCTAGAATATTTACATTAGAACGATGAACTTGGTATATCACCCTTCTATAATGTGATCCTCATTGTGATGATGTTACATGAGTGAGGATACCCCTGAGTGGATGCTAACCCTTAAAAATAGAAAATGATCGTAGAATGATGAACTCTGTGTTATTATCATTATAACAATCACAATAGAGTCAATTTTCCAAAGAAACCCGTAAGTACAGTTTATGATCAAAAGTACTCTTAAGGGTGAAAGATTGACATTTCTATTTTCAAATATCGTTTTCTTTTTATAAACGCCAACTTATATTTTTTTTACAAATTCCATTTTTTACAAACCTAAAAGCAGTAAATCAGTAAAATCAGTAAATCAAACAACCCACCCCTCCCCCATCCTACACTCAATGATCTATTGAGCTATTATTGATCTATCGATCTAATGATTCAGGTCATATTTCGAGTATCATGTTGGATAAATATAACATAAAAATAAGTTCTTTTTTATACTGACCCTTGAATATATGCTAACGTGGCAAAGTTTTTTCACATCAATAAAGCTAACATAGCATAACCTGAACTAAGAAAATAATGTACAACGACAAACCTAACATACCTTACATTCGAATAAACGGCTAACGTTAACAAAGTTCCATACTTAACAACAGTAAAGTAACCTACTCACACTTTTCTCAAACATATCTCCAACATATCATTGTTATTTCTTTTTTTTACATTAACATAGTAATATTTAACAAACATTTATCATATCCTAACCTAATTACCATAATAACCAATGCAGACATAACAGTTTCCACATCAATAAAGATAACATAGCATAACCTGAACTAAGAATATAATGCGCAACATCAAACATAACATACTTAACACGCAAACGACGTATGAATAAACTGTTATCATTAACAAAGTTGCCAACTTAACCAATAAGCTAATATAGGGGAAATAAAATAAGTTTTCATTTTATAACATACAATTTTCACTGAAAGTGTATATATAAACACATAAAAACATATTTTTATTGAATCATATTATTCATGCTAATAGGGGGATAATAGGATTCTTATAAATTGGAGCAGCTACTATTTATTTTCTCCAGAGACTCAGGCACCCTTGTGAAAGATGTACAAGTATATAAATGCCATCCTGCGCAACTAAACCATTCCCTCGTTATATTTTGCTTCAACCGCACTTCTCTCTCATGGCCAGGAGAAGTGAACTTATCCATTGGTTGAAGTTATTAACATACTCTTGTATACACCATTATACGGTAAACCACATGTTTCAGTGTAAATATCGTAGATTACCCATGAGCTATATGTATGGCATATATTATATATTATATATATATATATATATAATAATATTATATATAATATATATTATATATAGTATATCTATATATTATATATTTAGTGTAATATTTAATGCAATGGTTGTATTTGCAGATGGATGTTATTCATTTTTCATTTAATCAAGCTGAAACATTTTCAGATGATCGAACTGTTAAATCTATACATGTATGACTGAAGGTTGCATTATCGATAGGCTTCCAATAGTTGCGTACATCAATGCTTTTAATGATTGTCCAAGCGACGAGAAAAACAGACATCTATTCTAATAGACACCTCTCACGCTGTCTCCCCAGCTAGATATTACACTACGAGTCGACGCATCAGATAACACACAGTTAGTCTTCACCCATGATTCAGTGACATCAACAATCTTGATGAATTCTTCGACAGAAAGGAATAATGGTCTATTATTTGCACCTCCGGCTGGAATACAGGTAATATATCGCTCTCCATTCGGTTTACGAATAAATATAAATGACACATCGTTGGATATTACGAAGGTCCTTGTAAAGATATTACTAACGAACTTAGGAGCAGGTAAGCACGCATCATAGCCTGCACAGCGAAAATGTCTAACTAATGAAATGCGTGGTATAATCATGACCCAAAGGTAATGCGAGATTCTTTCTTTCAAGGCACCAATCAGAAGAAAGTAAACAAGTATATGACAGACGAACGAATCATATCGGTTCAAATAATTCCATGTACAGGCTTTGTACCCTAACCGTTTCTGATCGTGTTTGTATTTTCATGTTCAGGCTTTACATTCGATTCATTTTCAATTCGTATTTGTATTTTCATACCCAGGTCTTACGAGCAATTCGTTCAAACGTTGTATTGTATTTTCCTTTTCATTAGAGTTAGTAGAATACAAGTCGAGAAATTTTCAAACCTCGCATTTCGAACATTACGCGCATACCTATTATTCTTTTTTCTTTGTGTTTAGGAGAAACATTAAGGTATACATTTGATTCTTGTTTTTCGCGGAAAATATAAAATTATTAAAAACATTTTAATGTTTTTTCAATTTCAAGTTATTTTATAACATTAGCATAGTACTTTTTATAACAATAACCTAACCCAAATTTATCATGACAAAACCTATCTATCATACTAATTAACGATATAAATGCAATCTAACAGTGTTTCAAAATATCTCAGTTCAGATACGACGTTGCAAGCTTACAATTCTCTACATGTCTATCACAACTATGACATACCAATGTTAAATTTAATATTAACATAGTGATATTTTATTATATCAAGACCTAATTAACAATTGAGCTACGAATATGAAATGGTAACATAACAAAGTTTTAACATCAGTTAAACTAATATAATATGTATGTTTAAATGTATTTTTATTTATTTAACTTACTTTAAATATATTTCAAATTTTTATTCTTTTTAATTTTGTTATTTAATATATAATATATATCATATAAATATAGTATATTATATATATATATATATATATATATAATAATATATATATATATTAATATATATATAATATATATATATAGATATATAATATATACTATATTAATATATATATATATATATATTATATATATATATAAGTGATATATATACTATATATATATATATATATATTATATATATATATAATATACATAATTTATATATATAATATAATATATATATATGATATATATTATAATATAATATATATATATATATATATATATATAATATATATAATATATATATATATATATATATATATTATAATATATATATATATATATACTATATATGTTATATATATATCACATATATATATATATTATATATATATAATAATATAGTATAGTATTTTATATTATATTATATAATATATATATAATATATTATAATAATTATTGAAAAATTAATTAATAATAAATTAATTTATAAATTATTTAATATATATAAAAAAGGAAAAACCATTTATTTTTATCTTAATTTTGTTAAAAATATTTTTTTTTCCAAAAATTCTTTTTATTCTTTTTAGTTATACCTTAAAAATTTGCATTTTTACATCAGCCCTAAAATAGTAATTCCGAGTAAATCAGTTAATTTAACCAATCCCACCCAGCAGCCCTCTTCCACCCTCAACCGCTCCATTTCTATGATTATATTGTTTGCTACTTGTCCCAAGTTACACTTCGAGTATCATTTTGGATAAACATAGGCATAACTTAAAATTAAGTTCTTTATACCTGATCACGAGTATAAGCTAGCTGTGATAAGCTTTCACCTTATAAAAAGCTAACATATCATAGCCCGAACCAAAAATATAACGCACAATAGCAATACCTAACATACCTTAAACATCGAATAAACTGTTAACATAACCAAAGTTCCATACTTAACACATGTAAAGTAACTACAAAAACTTGGCATCAAAAAACGTAACCTATTCACACATTGTGAGGCATATATCTAATCTATAAATGTTGATTTTACATTAACATGGTGATATTTAACAAAAAATTTACCATAACCTTGTCAATACATAGTGCTCAATAAATTATATGCTTAACGTAACAATTTTTTTTTAACTTTAACATCTCTAATTTAATAAAAATTTTTATCACAACTTAACCTAATTACTCATACTGACCAACGAATAATTCCAAACATAACAAAGTTTATCCACAACATAACATAAAAAAGCAAAGTTTTTTCCAAACATAACACAAAAATAAGTTCTTGAATAAAATATCATAGTAAAGTGCAATTGTTTACTGATTTTACATCTTAAATTAATAAATCGGGAAATCAAACCATCCGACCAGGCTGTCCCCTCCCCGCCCATCCGTCCAGTAACTTTTGAATTACTGATCTATTGATTCAGGTCACATTTCATATATAACGGCTGTACTCATAAAGGGTATCAGAGTTATTATCATTACATAGAGAAGAAAAAGAAATGAAAAAGAAAATAAAAATAAAAAAATAAAAATTAAAAAAGAAAAAGAAAAAGGAAAAGAAAAAAACAAGGAAAAAGAAAAGAAAAAGAAAGATAAAGAAATGAAAAAAGAAAAAGAATATGAAAAAAAATGAAAAAGAAAAATGTAAAAAGAAAAAAAAGAAAAAGAAAAAGAAAAAGAAAAAGAAAGAAAAAATCATAAAAAAAAGAGAGAAAGAAAGAAAAAAATAAATTAGAAAAAATAAAAAGAAAAAAGGGAAAAAATAGGAAGAAGAAAATAAAAAAATAAAAAAAATGTAACTAACATAGCGTACAAAAACGTAACCTATTCATACTTTTTCAATCATATCTAAATCATATGAATGTTAATTTTACATTAACACAATAATATTTAACAAAAAAAAAGGTTAACATAATCATGTCTAATTATCATACAGACCAACGAATAATTGCATACATAGCAAAGTTTTATCCAAACCGAACGTAAAAATAAGTCCTTCGAATAAAATATCATGGTAAAGAGTAATAGTTTACAGACCATAAAGCAATAAAACAGAAAATCAGTAAATCAAACCGCCAAACACCTCACCATCCCAGCCCTCCCATCCCTTCATGACCTTTTGATCTATTGATTCACGTCACATTTCGAGTATCATTTCGGATAAACATAGCGCAAAAAAAGAGTTCTTTATATACTAACCATCGAATATATGCGAACATAACATTGTTTTCGCATTAATAAGCTAACATTAACAATGTATACTAATAGTATATAATGCACAATGACAAACTCTAACACACCTTACGCACGAATAAACTGTTAAGATTAACAAAGTTCCACACTACCCCCTGAAGTAACTAACATTGCAGCCAAAACGTAACTATTCATACTTTTTTCAAGCAATATCCGAACATATTAACGTATTTAACATTGACATACAGTATATTTACAAAAATTGATCATTAACATTGTCCTAAGTATCATTACAGACCACGAATAATTCAGCACATGACACTTTTTCCGAAGCATAACATAAAAATAAGTTCTTTGAATAAAATAAAAGTAAATTGTATAGATCAGATGAATGTAAAACCCATTAAATCGTAAAATCCAGTACGTCACACTCACCCCTCCCGTCCCCTCCTCCCGCCCATTCCATGACCCATTTTGAACCTAAGTAGAGCTGTTGATACATCAAATTGAGTATCATTTAGGGTAAGCAAAACCAAACCAAAATAAGTTCTGTTATTACTTACTATCGATATATGCTAATCGAAAATGTTTTTGCATTATACTAGCTACATAGCATTACCTGATAGCTATATGTACAAACGACAAAACCTAACACAACTTAAACGCACGAATAATCAACTAACTTCAACAAGTTCGACATTAAAAAAAAAAATGTGAATACCATTTTCTTTGCAACGTACCTATTCACACTTTCGCAAACATAATAAATACATACCAATTTAATTTTACAATAACATTGTAATATTTAGCAAAAAAAAAAAATTCATCATAACCTTACCTAAATATATAACCACAAACGAATAATTGAAACATAACAAAGTTTTTAACAAGCATAACATAAAGATAACAACAGTTTTTATTACCAACATAAATAAAAACACAGTTTCTTTGAATAAAATATATAGAGTGTAATAGTTTACTGATTTCAAAGCAGTAAACAGTAAATCAAACACCGACCCCCCCCCCCCCCTCCCCCCTCCCCGCCTCCTCCCCACCCGTCCCTTTCAGGATCTATTGAGCTTTTGATTCCAGTCATATTTCGAGTATCATTCAGGATAAACGTAACATAGAAAATAAGTTCTATAATGCTGAACAAAGTTTTCATAATCAATGAAGGCTAACAACATCAAACCTGAACTACTGTAAAAGTAAACGACATACCTGACACACCACACGTAATGAATAATCTGGCTAACGTTTCGCAATACTTCACTACTTATCAAAGTAATTAGCTGACCGGATCACAGAACTAATTGTAGTCCCCACTTTTCCAACAATACAACAACAATTAAAGGAGTATTATCTAGCAAAACCCTTAACAAAATGACCAATCTATCAAAGACACCAGCATCTTGAATCATGAATTGACGCAACCTTCATCAAAGTGTCGCACATTTTGAATATAACATCAATTTTGATAGAATAAAACGTCGACATTAGCAAAATTCTCGGACAAACTACACATTACTCAGCAAAAACTTAACCTATGCTCACGTTTTCTAACACACTGTCGTCAGTTAACACAGTAATATCTTACGAAACTTATATATATATATATAATATATAATATATATAAATATATATATATATATAATATATATATATATATATATATATATATATATTATATAATAATATAGGTATATATTATATATATTATATATATAAGAAAGAACATATAATGGGAAAGGTAAAGTAATTAACTGCTTCTCTGGGATTGAACCACAGCATGTGGCGCGTGAGGACAATATGCCGGTGCTTTACAACTGAGCTATCCTCCCAAAAAGTTGGATTCAAAGAACAGTTATAAATGTTCTAGAATCCAACTTTTTTGGGTTGGAGGATAGCTCATTGTAAAGCACCAAGGCATATGTCCTACGCGCAACAATGCGGTGTCATCCCAGAGAAGCAGTTAATTTCTTTACCTTCCCATTATATGTCCTTTCCTTTAACATCTTATCTAATTGCGATTATATGCAATATTTAACATATATAGTTAGTAGTATATATATATATATATAATATATATTATAATATAATATTATATATATATTTAATATATATATATATATATTATATAATATAATATATATATAATATATATATTATATATATATTATATACTATTAGTAATATATATATATAATATATATATAATTATTATATATTGTATATAATTATATATATATATATAGTAATATAATATATAGTATATATATATATATATATATATTAGTATACATTATATAATATATTATATATATATATATATTAATATATATATATATATATTATATTATGATAAATTAATTATATAATATATATTATTATATATATATATATATTATATATATATATAATGTTGTGTTGTGTGTGCGTGTGGTTGTGTGTACTTGTGTGGTGGTGCAAACTCAAGCGCGTAAAAAAACCGAATCGCCGCTGAGCCGGAGCCGAGGACCGGGAGCCGGAGCCGGAGCCGGAGCGGAGCGCGGAGCCGGAGCCGGAGCGGAGTGGAGTCAGGCGTCGGATGAGTCAGAGCCCGGAGTCGGCTCGGAGTCGGGTCGGGTCGGGGTCGGAGTCAGTCGGAGTCGGAGTTCGGAGTCGGAGTCGGACGTGCGTAAAAATCGACTCAAGAAACAATTCCCTACCGGAAATTGTTTCTTCGACGTATAATAATAATAATAATAATAATAATAATAATAGATAATAATAATAATTAATAATAATAAGTAAATAATAATATTAATAATAATAATAAATAATCAATATATAAAAATAATAAACTTATAATAATAATGAATAATAATAATATAATAATAATAATAATCATAATAATAAAATACATAATAATAATAATAATATAAAAGTAAATAAAATAATATAACTAATAATAATGAATAATTAATCACAGCGAGATAAGCCTAACCTTCGCTCGCATGGAATTGGAAGCGGCAAAAGGGTGTAAGCCCCACAATTTACATTTTCCTCTCTCCGAGGGCAGCTACGCATAGAATCACACCTGAGCGACTGGAAAACTTCGGCAGTAAACAGTTTTAACCTCCAATAGAATATAAATCAAGTCGTTCCTAACGGTACATACTCTTCCAGACCGAAAAAAACGGGCGGCGACGGAGACTCGATCCACTAACTTGCCACAGGTTCCGCAAACCTTAAGTTCGTGCGAGTTTACAAATCAGGAGGAATGGTGGAATTAAAAATGTTTTCGATGAAAAGCAAACACTTCTTTTCATAATCATCACACATAATCTCTCGAACTCTAGTGGTTCAAACAGACGACAAAGGTTGTGGATTATTCTGGAGTAACAAAAGATAATATATCCATTGAAAAGAAGAGGTTCATAATCAAAAGCAAAAGAAGAAATTAAATATTAAGTTGAATTAGCAATTCCTTTCGGCTGGTAAAAGTACCCCGATTGTTAATTTATCCTAAGCGAAAATTCGTGCTGCTAAATAATTAACACCATCATCGGATCTCCTCAAATAATGAAGCTACACGATATTTCCAGTCTCGTATTTTCCTTCGGTTCCTTTGGTACCTTCAAAACACCCATCTTCTATTAAAAAATTATTTTGAAAGGAACAATGTAATCTTCCAAGAATGATCACGAAAAATGGCACCAAGGGGGTATTAGGAGAAAGGAATGCTTTAGTTGCGTGTTTTCAAGAAGATGTTATAGTTTAGTTGTGTGGAAGATTATGATCACTGTAAAGATGAAGTAACTGAACTTTTGAGTGATTAAAAAAGAATGAATGCCTTTCTAAAATTGAAATTTCGAAAAAACTCAAGGAGTTGGGTATTTGATCCCAAGGGCATCAATAACTTGTGAAACTTGATTATTTTGAATCCCTCTCCTCTCTCTCATATTCTCTTTTTGCTTTACCAATCAGGAGTTTCTCTTTAGTAGCCCCTTGGGTGGACCTCCGTTCAACGATCAAATCTATAAATGTTCAAGTTTCTCAAAGGTTTGTTCTTACCCCTATTTACTTTTTATTTTCTGTATTTGCATTCTACCTTCGACTTTTACTTCCATAAATCTTAATATAATAACTTTCTCATCATTACTCTTTTGGAAGGCCTTCTGTATGCTATTAGTTTGGTTTAAGGCAACTAATTTTTAAAAATTTCTCTCCTTATCTAAATAGGACAGAGAATACCACAGAAGAAACAATTAATCCTTTATCACTTCACGTAATATTCCTTCCACGCAATTTCAAGATCCTCCTAAAACACACAACCCAAAACTTCCTCTGTCTAGAAATAATTTGAATTTGTTTTCACAGTGACAGTGCTTTACCCCTGCAATAATTTCATCCTTCAGCTGCACATTACTATTCTCCCCCCACACACACATAGCCAGGACGACGATCAGTTAACGGTCTTTGCATTGTCCTACCTCTGAAACAAATGTAGGAATATTTGGGTAGCAATTTAATTTTCTGTTGATTTCCCATCGTCAAAAAACGTTCACTCAGCTGGTGATTTAATCTAGACAAGATACTGTGAAAGACAACCCTGCACTATAGGCCTCAAGGAAAAGAGCCTTAGTATCTTCCTGAGCCACAACCCTGAGACTTTGCTGTATTATTCCGCATATCTCGAGAAATCTCTGAATCGTTGTAACAAAAAGCGCACTCAGAAAGAAATATCCATTAGCAAAAAAAAATGTTTCAAGGATAAAAGGACTTTTAAATTTTCACTACTTTCATAATAAAGAAGACTCATATATAATAATAATAATATCACCGCATTCGGCTGTGAGGTTTCTGATAAACCTCAATAACACTTAGATTTGTAAACACTCTTCTAGGTAGTTTATATATATATGTATATAATATATATATATATAATATATATATATATATATATATATATATATATATATATATATATATATATATATATATATATATATATATATATATATATATATTTTTTTTTATAATATGTATAGATATATATGTATATATATATAATATATAACTATATATATATATATATATATATATAATAACATACCTATATATATATATATAATATATAGATATATATATATCATATATATATATATATAGATACTGCCCATCCCTGATTGTACCTACTGGGGTCCTGTAAATCCCCATGTTAAAGCTGAACACCATTTAAACCTACCAGGGGTAACTGTGTGGTGTGGGATTTCAGCATTGGGCATCATAGAACCGTT
>JABUQX010118235.1:40000-55000 GCA_015478945.1 Trachelipus rathkii
GGAAAAAGCAACAAATAATAAAATAAACTTTTTAGATGTACTAATAACCTGGAATATAGATCAACCTCCAAGTTTTGATATTTATAGAAAACCTACAGCAAATCCATCTTACATCCATTGGTTCTCGAGTCATGATATATCCACAAAATCAGCTGTCTTGAGCAACCTGTTTCTTAGAGCCTACAAAATTTGCAGCCCGAATAACCTGGATAAAGAAATTAAAACTATTAAAAATAACTTCCATAGATTAAAATATCCTGATGGTATCATAAACAAATCTTTACGAAATGCAAAAGCTAAATTTCTAAAATTAAACCCTACCAAAAACCAATTCAAGAATATACTACCAATTCCCAATATACCAAAAAGAGTTATCAAAGAATATCTACCGAATACAATACAGACTGTTAAATCAAATAATATAATACTTAAATATGCACTAAAACCTAATAATATCAATCAAGTTAAAAATTCCGGAATATACAAAATAAAATGCAAGAACTGTGAAAAAAATTACATAGGAGAAACCAATAACTTTAAAACCAGGTTCTATCAACATAAATATGATCTGGACTACGATAAACAAACATCATCATTAGTACGTCATAGGCAAAATTTTAACCACACTATTGATATAAATTCACCAGTCATTGTCAAAAATATACAAAACACAGCCAGAAGGAAATTAATAGAGTCGTTCATTATTAAAAACAGCCCAAACTTCAATCTACAAAAGGGAGAAACTACAATCGACCTAACTACAAACAAATATTTGAAGGAATCAAAAGCGCTCGTGAACTTGATCGATAAGACTTAAAAAACAGAACGTCATCGTTGAAAAGATTTTTTGAAAAACTACCAAGTTGCCAGAAATGAAGATGGAATGGAGTAGCTAAATTCAGATCAACACCAATTCTTTGTCCTTCAGTCCTTGAAAATGTGAATCGAGTATGGATCACGAAAGCTCGGCATCCTCTTTTTATTTTGTTTCTGTGATTTTAATTAAGTTGTTATGTATTAATAAATATTTTTACTTCCATTTTTGAAAAATATTACCTCAAGGGACTTTATCATCAATATATATATATATATATATATATATATATATATATATATATATATATATATATATATATATATATATATATATATATATATATATATATATATATATATATATATATATATATATTCTATATATATATATATATATATATATATATATATATACCATTGTTTAACTACATTCTAGTGCAATAATATTGAAGGTGAGGTACCAAACTTAAATATCTTTTATAATTTTCAGAATATTAGTAATAATATAATAAACATTTATAAAATTACAAGTAGACAGTGTAAAACGTTGCCAGATTCATTTTGTTATGTGTGTGGATATTATGTTAGTTCTAAGCAACATTTCCACCAAAATTGTGAAGGGAACCAAGTATTGGATAGCGTACAGGCTATTTCACCAGGATATTCAGACAATGGAAAGGCGATACCAGGGACGTTGGGATAGTGCCATGATGGGTGATTATATGTGGTTTTTGATAAGAGAAACCAAATCGACTCACAAGAGAAAAGAAAACTGATCCACAAAGCACTTTACCCAAATGCAAAGTAAGCATGTTTTTGGCATATTAAAACATTGACTTATATTTTGGGGATATTAAAATGTATCTTATCAAGTAAAAAGTCTTTTTTAAGTTTCTGTTCATAAATTTAAACCTTCAAATAAAAAATTGTAATAAGTACCTACAGTGTAAGCTCATTAACAAACCATAAAAATGCCAAAACTTAAATATTGCAATAACTCTCAAAGTATCGATGACAGAAAAAAAAATAGAAGGTGTTTCTATTGTTTTCGACGTCGAAAACATATGAAATCAATAAAAATAATAACAAACATTTTTTGTGTTAATAATAATAATAGTTCTATAAATTTTCGATTCTAATTAGTTACACAGGATTTTTGACATTGAGCCAGTTAATCTTTTGTAGAGAACTTTATTTCATAAAATTTTCTTTTTCTTCACTTTAGCTAAGATTCCCAGCTGTTTTCCTTCTATATCTTCTGTTTATAACACGTCTTAATCCAACGGTATCAGAACTATATATATATATATATATATATATATATATATATATTTTTTTTTTTTTGAGTTAGTGTACATAATACTTATATATATATATATATATATATATATGCTATATATATATATATATATATAAAATATATATATATATATATATATATATTATATTATATATATATATATATATATATATATATATATATATATATATATATATATATATATATATTAAAGATTAACTTGAAGACAAATAATATTATCACTGAAGTATTGACTTACTAATAAGGACTCAATAATATTTCAGTGTCTAACTGGAAATGATAGCTTCTCTCTCTCTCTCTCTCTCTCTCTCTCTCTCTCTCTCTCTCTATATATATATATATATATATATATATATATATATATATATATATATATATATATATATATATATATATATTTATTTAACTCATATATATATATATATATATATATATATATATAAATATATATCTTCCTATCAACATTCCACCTTCTACTCCCTAGACTGGGGAGTGGAGTGCGATACGTGTAATAACTGAAAACAGAAAACTAAGAAAAGAATAAGACGCAAGTCGAAAAGAAAGCCCTGCCTTATCGTCCCCTTTATACCCTATAGTAAGAACTCGCCGCAGTCAGAAAAATTCACCCTAGAGCTTCACGGGACCGTGATGGACCCTCACTATGGCATCTTGTCAATGTTGGGCTCATCCCTTGGAACAGGTGGGCCATACCATACCATACCTATTATGCATCTTTCTTCTCGCCTCTGCCAAACTCACATTCCTCTCTTCCAGGCATTCTTTTACTGACACAATCCACTTTTCTTCGGTCTCTCAACCGGTCGATTCCCAGCACACTCACCACTATACATCAGGTTAACCAACCTACTATCATCCATCCTTCCCACATGACCAAACCAGCTCCAATGTCCTTTTATTTACTCTCTCATTTACTCCTTTCTTCACACCACACAACTCCCCTAATGCGTTCATTCCCCATTTTATCAATTCTTCTCACACTTAGCACGTCCCTAAGATTGTCCATCTGAACACATTGTACTTTAGATCTATACCTCTTAGTCTAGACTATAGTTTCACTGCAATACATTAACACAGGTAACAACGTATCCTCATGTAAGACCCTAGCACATTCAAGAATTAGTTCCCTTACATCCACCAAGTTTTAATTTCTCTAGCCCCCTTCCAACCATTCACAACTTTCCTACTACACTCTGAATCATCAGCTCCTATTTCATCCCTATATATCCTAAATATTTAAACTCAGACACTTATTTCAGCTCTTCACCATCCAACATAACATCTCACTGAGGGTTGGCCTCACTCACAACCATAAACGTACTCTTATGTACGCTTATTTTCAAACCCCTCCACACCCTGTCAAGTCCCTCTATCAATCCTCTCAAACTCTCTCTTTAGAATCGCCACATAAAACCAAATCATCCTCATATAATAAGTAGGGCACCCTCCTTTCTTCTCCGTTCTCTATCATTCTAACACCTTCCCCTGCCACCTCCACCTCTAATTCTTTTATAACCCAATAAATATACAAATTAAATAACCAAGTAGACATAACACATTCCTGCCTCACTCCTCTTTTAATATTAAACCAATCACTTTCTATTCCATTCAGAAACCTACCACCAACACCATATATCACGACACCTGCCAAATATCTTCCTTATTAATCTTATCATACGCCCGTTGCAATTTCATAAAACCCATATGCAATTTATTCTTCTTCTCTCTAGTAAACGACGAACAATTTTTCCCCCCAGCAGAAGAAGGTGAGACCGGTGCAGGGATCAAGGTAAAACCTCAAGTTTTTTCCAAGACTTCTGTTCAAACCTGGATCTGAGTCTTAGTGGCACAGTTTCACCTTGAAAAAATCACCTCAGAGAAGACGAATTGCTTTCACGCTCTCTCCCAACTTCCAACAGAACTCTGCAGAACAATTCAACGAATTTATGTCTAAACAAGCTTATATTAGCAAGCCTTCCCTTCATCTATGAAAAATGCTTCGTTATGGTGTCAAATTAAAGATTGGAGAAGTCATCATCTGAATGCAGCTTTTGAAGACTCTTCCAACCAACATTCGACCAACTGTAGCGGCACAAACAGCACTTAGTCTTGAACAACTTGGTGAACTAGCAAATGATCTAGTTGTTTTGGTAACGTCCGCTTCTGTCATGGCAGTGTCCACAGCAACGACTGCACAAGCAACTGCATCACCAGCAGCAGCAGCAGCAGCAGCAGCAGCAGCAGCAAGGACAATATCGGCTACAGTAATACCTCCAAAACTTTGTCCATATAGTCAAAAACAAAGACCCCACTCTTGCCGTGCTCACATTTACTTCGCTCAACAAGCAAGAACCTGATAAATCTAACGTTCAGGTGCAACCCTCGTCTCGTCCCTCTTCTAGATCTTCTTCTCCTGTACCAACGGAAAACTAGAAGAGCGAGCTGATTGCTGCGCTATAATCAGTTCGCAACTAACTATCAACATCACAATATTCGGCGCAGATACTCTCTTCTTGCTGGACACCGGCGCCTCTGTCTCGAGCCTACCTTCTTCAATGGTAGCCAACATGTCCGTATTTTATATTAATGTCACTTCTTCCACAGCCATTGTGTCGCATATAAAGTGTCATGGTGAAATAGCGACATATATAACAATCAAGAAGCTTCGTCGAGAATTTAATTGGACTTTCATAGTAGCTGATATCGCAATGCCAATATTGGGTATGGATTTTCTACACCATTACAACTTAATTATCGATTGTGGGAAGAAAACTCTACAAGACTAATCTGGCATTTCCTTTAAGTCTATAAAATGCAGTTTTGTTATAAGAAAATGATATAAAATTATTAGCGTAGGTAGACTTTGTCCATTATATATATATATATATATATATATATATATATATGTATATATATATATATATATATAATTTATATATATATATATATATATATATATATATATATATATATATATATATATATATATATATATATATATATATATATATATATACTGAAAGATACATTTATTAAAATTTTTGTGTTTTCCACTTTAAAGGTATTTTTTTTCTAACCAGTAAGAAGCATAAAGGTGAGGTTGCCAGTCGCTTCAAGCGGTTGTAATACGAAAAACTAATTAAAGAAATATTAAAGTTTAAATCTATGTAACTAACGTAATTCAACATAATCTTACATAACGTTTCATAACCTACACTTATGTAATTTATTTTATATTTATAATTTATTTCACTCTGTATTGTTTAAAAAAAACACACGCCTCTGGCAGCATGAGTGCTTTGGACATTTTTGTTCGATAATGAACAAAAGAAAAAGAAAAATAACCAAATTTTTACCTCTTTTTCCCACGAAATATTTAGAGGAGAAATAATCACCTACCGGATGTGCTACAATATGTATGTAATAAATAATAATAATAATAATAATATATAATATGTATGTATATGTATATAATATATATAATAATAATAACTGTATATATATATATATATATATATATAATAATATATATATATATGTAATATATATATATATGTAATATATATATATATATATATATAATAATATATATATAATAATAATATATATATATATAATAACAATAATATAATATATATATATGTAATAATAATAATATTAACAATATAATAATAATAATAATATATGTAATAACAATATCTCTCTCTCTCTCTCTTTATTATATATATATATAACCTTTATTAAACCAGGGAGCTCTTTATAACTCTTTGCTATATATATATACTTATATATAAAATATATATATATATATATAAATATATATATATATATATAACCAACAACCTTATATATATATATTATTCCATATATATATATATATATATATATATATATATAGGGTACGTACTTGCTAAGTTGGTGGCTTATTTTAAGAGCAAGCACCCTATATTAGAAATCCATATTTGAAATGATGTTTTTATTAAACATCATTAAAATATGAAAGTATAAAAGTAATAAAGTCCCTTCTGTTGAGATACTCTTTGTAGGTGAATTGCAAGTCGCAGCCTTTTCCAGTGCGTTTTTCGAACTTGCCTCAGACTCTTCGTTTAGCGGCGAAAATTTGTGATCGAAATTCAAGTCGCAGCCTTTTCCTTGAAGTTTATCGCTCTTGCCGGGAGGATTTCTGAAGAGAGTATCTTGAGTGAGATTTTCTTTTGATTCTTAATAATTTGATCTGACTGACTTTATCTGACTGAAGAGTATCTCAAAATGACGGGTTTATATAGTATTTCACTTTGACTTATGCTAAAATTTTGCTCGCGCAAATCTTAGCATAAGTACAAACATAAATTAAAATTTTTACAAAGTTATAATGGAGTGCTACATTACTTCCTGCGCTAAACACGGAGTGAGAAAGTATGTTATAATAATTATACAAGAAATAATAACTAAAATACATAAAATTAAAGTACTTTCAAATGCAAGCATATTTAATTATGTCCGAAGACATAAGTAAACATACAAACATATGAAGGCAAAAATAGTATACATGAAATTTGAAGAATATTCAAATACGAGCATAACTGGTTACATCCGAAGATCTAAACATATATACAAGTATTTGAATACATATAAATACAATAATGTTATATATACAGAAAATAAAAAGTGCATTTACATTTAAACACAAGCATATTTGGTTATATCCGTTAGATATAAACAAACATACAAACATTTAAATGCATAAAAGTACAAAAATGTTAATACATAATAATTATTGATATGAAACAATTGAATTATTCACAAGTTAAATAGGCCACATTGATCGAACCATTAAATCCAAGGAAAGGTCCAGTATAAGACGTTTCTAACGTATCCATTTGACCAATGCGCACGTAGTTTTCAAAGTTGTAGTTACGAGAAAAACATTGCTTGACATATGTAAAGGGCAAAGTTGCTTGAAGTTTAGGTTCTTTATTTGAAAAATTTCTTCATACATAAAAGGGAGGTCACAGAACCATTTAGAATTCAAAGAAAAGGAATCAAGTTCGTAGTGGAATTCAAAAATGAATTTCTGCCCATAATCAAAACTTAAAATGAAAGAAATCCATACCATAAAGGAAGTTACATATGTAGAAGGTGAAATTGCTTGAAATTTAGGTCCTTTATTTGAAAAATTTCTTCACACATACATAAAAAGGAGCGGTCACAGAACCATTTAGAATTCAAAATCAAGAGTTCGTAGTGGAATCCAAAAATGAGTTTCTGCCCATAATCCAAACTTGAATGATGAAAGAAATCCATGCCGAAAAGGAAGTTTTAAATATGTCCAGCGATGAATCCTCGAACTGAGATAGTTGTGAAAAGGTGAAGACCATAATCAAAAATTTATTATAAATAAAATTGAAGTTCGTATCGATAATGTTCGTTTGGCAGTGCATTTTCTCAGAGTGTTCAGTTGGGATTTTTGTTGTTGCAGGGTTTCTTTGCTTCATTTTTGTTTAGACGTTGATTGATGAGTGGTGTTCTTCTCCAGGTTTATAAATATATAGAATTTGGTTACTAGTTTTAGTACATGACATTTTATGGGCAGCACCCTACTGCAAGGATATGGTAATTTAAGAAATCATATTTGAAATGATGTTTTATTTCAACATAAGTAAAATACGCAATGAAAATATAAAAGTAACAAAAGGTCCCATTGGGATACTCTTTGTACGGTGTAATTACCCAAGTCTGCAGCCTTTTCCAGTACGTTTTTCGAACTTGCCTCAGACTCTTCGTTTAGCGGCGAGAATTTGTGATCGAAATTCAAGTCGCAGCCTTTCCCTTGAAGTTTATCGCTCTTGCCAGGAGGATTTCTAAGAGAGTATCTTAGGTGGACATTTTCTTTTGGGTTCCTTAATAATTTGATCTGACTGACTTTATCTGACTGACGAGTATCTCAAAATGACGGGTTTTATATATTATTTCACTTTGACTTATGCTAAGAATTTTGCTCCTTTCAAATCTTATCAAGTGCAGGCTCTCAAGTAAATGTTTACAAAGTGAGTAATAGTACTATATAGAACCTTATATATATATATATATATATATATATATATATATATTAGGGTTGGCAGAGCACCGGTATTTTGGGCACCGGCACCGCACCGCACCAGCTGTAGCAGCACCAGCACCGCACCGCACCACGAGTTTTTGAACTTGGGCGCACCGCACCGCACCGCACCGGTACCATGGTTTGGCGCACCGCACCGCACCAGCAGTTGCGCACCACGCACCGCACCGCACCTCTTACTATAGCCACTGTGACTGTACAAACTGTAGTGTTGGTTAAGGAATTAAGAAGGAATAACAAAGAATTCGATATTTTATCACTCTATTTATTTACTTCTTACAACATATGAATTATTCCCATATATATATATATATATATATATATAGCATATATATATATATATATATATACATATATATATATATATATAATACATATATATATATATAACAATAATAATAATATATATATATATGTATAATATATATATATATATATATCTATTAGATATTTTTAGGATGATGAAGAGCAAAACGAATTTTAATATTTTTATATAAAGTGATTTTAGAAAATAAATATATATATATGTAATCTATATATATATATACTTCTTACAACATATAATTATATTACATATATATATATATATATATATATCCTGTAGATATTTTAGATACTAAACAGCAATTTTACCATATATATATATATATATATATATATATATATATATATTATATAGACTTGATAGAGAATATTTTTGTATATATATAAGATATATATATATATATATATATATATGCTATTCTTCTTCTTCTTAATATATATATATATATATATATATATATACTTGAGTTAGACTTGATAGAGTATTTCAGTTATTAAGAGAATTTAGATTTCTATTCATAAATATTAATTTTTAAACACTTTTCGAATTAAGTCTTGTTCTTCGATCGGTTATTAGATCGCCGGCTTTTGAGAATAGTCTTTCATTTTCAACCAGGGATGGCAAGAAAATCTTTTGGTGATTCAATTTGTGATTTTTTGATTTTTTTGATTTTTTTCTATTTTTTCAGATTCGTAACGTCACGCGATATATAATTTGTAACTTGCAAATTATATTTCACGTGACGTTACGAATCCAAAAAATCAAAAAAATCACCAAAATTGCCATCCCTGTTTTCAACCGATGTTGCTGGGATAGCAAGAAAAACTTTAGCTACTTTACTAAGTATTGGGAACAAAGCCTCCTTTTCCTTCCAAAATGTTAAAATGTCGAAATCAATTGTTCTTATAGTTTTGTCCTTTTCATAATATTTCTTGTAAAGTTCGAGTTATTATATATAGATGAATCTACAGATGATTCACTATCGCAGTCACTATCGCTAGACTTTGATATACGAGATGTCTTTGAAATATATATATCATGGCTCAAAGTTTTCGAAGAAAATGGTCTTAGATCTCGCTTTCGTAGTTTAGTTGGTGATTCTACAGTAAAGTCCGGTTCCGGGATTTTCATATTTTCCTTTAAAAAAGTTTCTATACCATTAATAATAATTCCCAAGTCAGAATCAGAAAATATTTTTTTCTTAAATTTTGGGTCCAAGTATGTTGACATAAGACAAATTGGGTTTTGAACGTAGGGGATTAGTCTTTGATTAACTTCATTTTGGATTTGTTCTTTAGCCTTTTCTGTTTCTTCATGCAAATCTTCTATTGCTGATAACTGAGAGCTTATAGCATAAACAGTTGGAACAATTATCGAAGATGTAGGATATTTACTTCCACACAAAATTTGCGATGCTTCTTTGAAAGGTCTCAGAATTTCTTGCAAATTCTCTAAAATTATTTTTTCATTTGCTTTTATAGCCAGTGATGGAAGTTTTAACTTCAAAGCTGCAATTTCTAACTGCTCTGCTTGACTGACAGCTTCGTCTATCATAGGTAATGAACTATTCCATCTTGTTTTACAATCTCTCGTAATTTTGTTTGACTTATGTGAAGTATTTTTTTCTGATTTATAGATTGCTTTGTAGTCATTCCAAATTTTTGGAAATCTTTTGAATAACGTTGCAATATTTCGAACTTTATCAACAATGTTTGATATAAATGTTGAATTTTGTGGTTTTGGAAATAAAACAGGATCAATACAAAGGTTTATAGTATGTGCAATGCAAGGTAATCTTTTTATATTCAATTTCTGACATGCTTTAATAACATTTGTTCCATTATAAGTAACAGCAAAGGAAGGCATTCTAAATTTAAGTTCTTGAAAACACTTTGATATTGAAGCACTTATGTTATCACGTGTATGAGATTCATCACATGGAATGAATCCGATACAAAAAACACGCAATTTCCAAGTTACATCAATTGAGTGTGAAGTTAGGACTAAAAACTGACTTTGATTTTTGGTGCATGTCCATAAATCGAATGTTACATTAAAGTGATTAAACTTACCATCTTCGGACTGGCTTGACAACATACTTTGAATTTTTTGTCTCATGTCGTCGTACAAACAATTTATATGATTCGTTGCAATTGCTCTTCGTGTCGGGGCTTGATATTCAGGATCGAGAATATTTAAGAGTATATATATATATATATATATTTATATATATATATAACATATATATATATATATATATATATATATATATATATATATATATATATATACTGCTGCTACTCTTACTGCTACTCATATATATATATATATATATGTATATATATATATATAACATAACATATATATATATATATATATATATATATATATATATATATATATATAACATATAACTGTATATGTATATATATATATATATATATATATATATATATATATATATATACTGCTATATATATATATATATATATATATATATAGACAACTTATAGAAACGGGGACACGGAACGGGACGTCGGATTTCAAAAATCTTTTCACAGGGTGACTCTATGGTACATAAAAAGATGTTCTAGGGATGAAATGGAATTTTTTATTTTTTGTTTTTTTATATCTCCGGTTAGGAACGTCGGATTTAAAAAAAACTTCACAGGAAGACGTAACCTACCTAACCTAACCTAACCTAGAATCAACCTGTGAATTTTTTTAAATGCGACCTAACTAACCTGAAATAAAAATGAATTTTTTTTTTTTTCTATTTCACTAGAACATATTTATATGTCATATGTTATTTTTTATATCGTCGATCCATCTCACTACCTTCTCTGTCTCTCTTTTTATATATATTTATATATATATATATATATATATATATATATATATATATATATATATATATATATATATATATATACCTGCAGCCCCTCCACGCCAAGTTTAATATATATATATATGGTAAAACTTACTTAACAGCCACAGGTTAATACTGAAAATTATTAAATGTTCTTTATATCAAACAAAACCTTGTATAAAAAGGAAGAATTTGAGAAGTGAACTGCAATTTTTGGTAAAGTAATTAATAATTTTTTTTATTATTATTATTTACGAACTTCTTTTTACTGCGTAATTCAAATTCCATATTATATACTACTTGGATGTTGTACGGCTGACGTTTTCTATGATTAGGAAATAAATTAAAAGATGACTTCAATATTTTTAATTTAATTTAAAAAACAACAATTTCCTAAGTTTTCGTGAACTAAGCTAACCTAACCTAACCAAATCCTAACCTAACCTAACCCCTTAACCTATCTGATATAATATAATATATAAAAATCCATTTCGCCTAGAACGTCTATTTACGTATCGCTAGGAGTCTACCTGTGAAATTTTTTTTGAAACTGACGTCCCGTTCCGCGTCGGCGTTAAGTAAGTTTTGTATCATATATATATATATATATATATATATATATATATATATATATAATGTATATGTAATAATAATAATAATATATGTAATATATATGTATATATAATTAATATATAATAATAATATAATAATAATATATATATATATGTATATAATAATAATATATGTATATATATATATAATAACTGTATATGTATATATATAATAATAATATATATATATAATAATAATATATGTATATATATATTATATCTATAATAATATATAATATATATATTTATAATAATAATAATATGTAATAATAATAACTATATAACTAATAATAATAATATAATAATAATAATAATAATATATATATATACTTAATAATAATAATAATAATATATATGTATATAATAATATAATAATAACGTCCATTTCCGCGTCGGCGTTAAGTAAGTTTGTCATATATATATATATATATATATATATTATAAAGTAACTTAACTTTAAGAACATAGATTTTATATTTTACTCAAGAAAAACAATAATTCAATAACTAAATACTTACAAAAAAGCAGGAGATTCTACCGATCGAAATGACATCAGATCAGCGGCCACCCATTCCACAATAGCTTGATCAATTGATTTTTTCCTTATGGAATTCATCACTGTTTTTTTCACTTTTGAATCAGAATTGGTTTTAAAATAAGATCCCACACTAGAACGTTCATTTTCATTTTTAATTTTCTTTTCTAATTCGTTGTAAAGTGGTATATGATTTCGTCTTAAATGCCTTCTTAAATTGAAAGGCTTTTTATTGATTTTAGAAAAACACAAACGGCATTTTCTTTTATCTGATTTCCCAGTTTTCTCATAGCAGTCGAAAAAAGTTTTCCATTTGTAATGTTCTGGCTGCAAAGTATTTTGTGATGTTTCCTGAACAGACGTCCATCTCCATGAGGTTGAAGGTACTTCCATAGTGGATGGTACTTCGTCCAAGTCTGAGGCACTTGAAGACGTCATTTTATTTATTACCTTTACGTTTGATTATTTTGATAAGCTATATTTTTAATCAACGTAGTTTTTTTCTTAAAAAGTTAAAATAAATATCAGAGATATTTATATATATATATATATATATATATATATATATATATATATATATATATATATATATATATATATACCTATATATATATGGCTTCATTTTTAGATCTTTATCACCTCTTGGGTCAAAAGATATACCTATATTTATCCGAATTTTTAAAATTGAATCTGAAGGCCACACCGCGCACCGCACCGCACCAAAAGAAGCACCGCACCGCGCACCGCACCGCAAATATTTTCACCGCGCACGCACAGGACGCAGCAAAAAAAAAAATTATAGCACCTGCGCACCGCACCGCACCAACATTTACAGCTCGCACCGCGCACCGCACCGCACCAAATTTTTTTTAGTCATAACCCTAATATATATATATATATATATATATATAATATATATATATATATATATATATATATATATATATATATATATATATATATATATATATATATATATATATATATGCATATGTTTAATAACCAACTATGTATATAATATATATAATAATATATGTATATATATGTATAATAATAATAATATATATAATAATATATAAGTGTTTGTATAATAATAATATATATATATGTAATATATATAATAATATATATAATATATATATATATATATAATGCTATGTAATATATATATCTAAGGAACTTTATAAAAAACTATAAAGATTTACAGTAAAAACTCTCTAACAATGGCTTGCCCTATAATAATAACTATGTATATATAATATATATATATATATAATAACATTTCTGTAGTGACAATATTATGTATTTATATAATATAACTGTCTATATAATATATATATATATATATATATATACATACTGTAAAAGATACATTTATTAAAATTTTGTATTTTTCCCACTTTAGAAGGTATTTTTCTAACCAGTAGCATAAAGGTGAGGTTGCCAGTAGTCGCTTCAAGCGGTTGTAATACAGCTAATTAAAGAAATATTAAAGTTTAAATCTATGTAAACTAACGTAATTCAACATAATCTTACTTAACGTATCATAACCTCACTTAATGTAATTTATTTTTATTTTTATAATTTATTTCACTTAGCATTGTTTAAAAAAAAAACGCACGCCTCTGGCGGCATGAGTGCTGGATTTTGTTCGATAATGAACTAAGAAAGAAAATAACCAAATTTTTATCTTTATCCCACGGAAATATTTAAATTAGAGTACTCAGATATTATATATATATAAAAAAAAATAAAAAAATATATATACATAAAAAAAATATATATATATATATATATATATATATATATATATATATATATATATATATATATATATATATATATATATATATATATATATATTTAAAGATATATATCTTACCTATTTATATATATATATATATATATATATATATATATATATAGCCAACAACAATATTATAACCCAATATATAGTATGTATATGTATATATATAATATATCTTTCTTTCCTTATATGCATATATAACATAATAATAATAATATATATATATATAATATATGGTATATATATATATAATAATATAATAATAATAATAATATATATATATATAATAATAATAATATATATATATATATATATATATATCTTATAATATATATATATATAATAATAACCCATAATATATATATATATATATATATATAATATTAATATATATAATAATAATAATATAGTAATATATATATATATATAACTCTTTCTTTATATATATAATATATATAATAATAATAATAATATATATATAATATAATATATAATAATGATATGTATATATAATAATAATAGTAACATCTTTAGCTATGCTATAATGTAATATGCTAACCCAACATGTAATATATATGTA
>JABUQX010118236.1:0-42697 GCA_015478945.1 Trachelipus rathkii
AGCCTATCTTGTTATTATAAAATCTGCTATAAAAATGCTTATAAATAGCTCATATAGTAATTCCAATACTAGATATATAACTCATTACTCATTACCTATATTTAAACTCAAGACAGACCTGTCAATATCAGCATGTAAAATAAGAATCAATAGACCGGTGCTCTCAATACGCAACAAAGGGGATTTTAGTAATGCTATTAGTCTCGTGATAGCTTACACGATTCTACACTCATGATGTTTATCCTGATATAACTTGGTATACCCCTGGCTTAGACTCAATATGTCTCTTACCTAAGACTTTAACTTTCTAATATTTATTAACATTATGTTTTCTTTTATATTTATATAATTTTGTTTTATTTCTTTCTATATCATATATATTATTATATTATTGTATTTTAATACTTTTTATTTACTTATTTTTATAACTTATCTATATATATATATATATATATCTATTATTATACACTTAGTGTTTATTCTTTACTTCATACTATTGTTTATTAGATATAAGAACAGCACATTACACACACCACACACAACCACCCACATCACACACAAACAACAGAAGGCACACACACACATCAGCCAGCCGCGCCGCTGCGCACACTGTTTAAAACATAATCAAATAAGTTCGTTTTGGTATGAACATACTTATAATTTTATTAAAAATGTTTGTTTTAATATAGAGAGGCGTACATTTATTATACTCATATCAATTATAGAACATTTATTTAAAGTTTCTCAAGAAGGTTTTAAATATATAAAGTAGTTTTGATAATTCAAAAAAGAAAAAATTATATATAACCTATTAATTTTTATTATAAGATTATTTGGAAATTTTTAGTAGAAAAATATATTTTACGTACTTAAAAGAATAGAATACAGTAAACGTCAGTAAGGCAAGCCCCTAGCACCGCTCTACACCAAGCTATGCCGTACGTTTTTGTTTCTTTGACTTACTAGCTATTTACACCTCATCTTTCCAGTAATAGTATAGAAAATAACAAACTATTCGTCTCTTCTCTGCCGCTAGCCATAGACATGTAGTTATTGAAATCATGTCTAGGATTTTTATTTTAAAATGATTAAATTAATCGCGTTCATTTTTATTATTTTGATCATCTACTTAAAAATATTTTCAAAAGTTTTTTAAATAATATCGATTTGCTCCATTTATATATGTTATTATATTATATTATTGTACAGTGACAATCCAACACGAGAAAACACAAACAACCTCGCACTCCTCAGATATACAAACTGCGCTAATCTTTGTGAAAATGTGTTGAAGATAGCTGACTTTAGGCCTAAATTTAGCGAGTAATCTTTTTGCTTACCATCCGGGGCGATTTAGGCCAAACCAAGGTCAGAATATATTAATCACTGACTCACATTTTGTAAGAGTGTGGTGCAATAAATACTTTGGGCCTAAATTTGAGGACATAATCTCTAGCGATATAACCATACCGGCTTGAATTTAAGCTAAGGTACAGGGGCCAAAAGGTAATTCCACGTATAACAAGAATCGAGAAATCTAATCATACTATTTTATAAATATTATTCGAAAACATGAAACATGCTGGATTCGTTAAGCATCTTTAGACAGGGTAGAAGAAATTGTCTGTAACTTTCTTGTGAGTGGAGGAGTAATCCTTATCTTATAATGGACTGGAGCATGTGATGGTGGCGAGAATTAATATTATTTATCGCATTTTTGGTTGTTAAGTATGTAAAAAATATATATATTACTAATTATATAGTATAATATATATAATATATTATATATATATATATATATGTATATTATGCGTCATATAAGGTTATATATAGGATTATATATATATATTCATATAATACTAGATTGTATTACTAAATATATATTATAGTATACTAATATATATATTACATGAAATATGTAATTCTTACCCTAGTATAAATATATATATATTTAATTATAATATAATTAATATAACAATATAATATATATAAAAATAATAATATAATAAAATATAAAAAATATATTAATATATAACAGTTTAAATATAATATACACTAGTATAATATATATATACTAATTATATTTAATATATAATAAATATAATCATATATACTGCTACCCAATGTGTATCCTTCAGGTACGTCATGATCTATAGTATATATATTTATATAACTTATAATACTTACTTATATGATCATATTACGATATACACTAATCACATAGTATATACTATCATATACTATAATTATACTATAGTGTGTGTGGTGGTGTGTGTGTTGAGTGTGCGAAGGCTCACTGCTAAGCCTCCGACTGAAATCTAATATCGAATTCCCTTTAAATATTTTAGCCGATTTTTTATAGAGCTGGCACTCTATATCGTCTCTGAGCTCAAAAACATAAGCTATTATTCCTATAAGGGATAACGCAACTTCATTATTTGCCGACCGACTCAATTAGCAGTCTCTTTTTGAAAGAATCCTCAATTATTTAAATACATTAGCCAGAATAATAATCAACATTTAATAGATAAATAGAATAATTAATTAAACTAATTAATTAATTTTATAATTAAACTATATAATCCAAAGTAATTTCTTATTTATTCTAATCTGTATTTGAATCATTGACTCATTTTTCCAACGAGAGTCTGTCATACTCGTTGAGTCAGACCCTTTAGCTAGTCTAATTGACCCTCGGCAGACCAGTAGTTTTTATTTTCATGTTATTAAGGATGGGAATGTTTCTGTGTGGAGTTGGAGTTTTTGTAATAATAAGGCTTTTATATTATTTACGTATAATAAGTTAAATATTACTTAATTTTGTGCACTTTTACAATAATACTAAAAGCTTTTGTTTAACTTAAATACGCGCGGATATTGAATCGTATTCGATTTATTTCATTAAAAATTCTCTCAATTTTTTTTTACTGAGTGGTTGTAGGCTATATAGTATATATATACAATATATACATATATAGATAATAATATTAATATGATTAATAACATAATAAAAACCAACACCCTAGACCAAACAACAATAACATATATGATAATAATCATAACCTACACCAACTATTGAAGAATACACGATAGTATAAAAGCATAGTAACCCTACTATGTAATTCCAACCCACCCTAGATTAGTATATATACCTAATAATAACCTATAATAAAATTAACTAAATAATAGAAATTTATATATATTACATCATATTAATATACATCTACACCTTAATCTTAGATAATAACCAATTATACCTATTTACCTCTATACGGAGTATACTAACATATTATATATTCATATACATTTTTATTAAGTTAAAAATATTTCTCGCTAACAAACAGATTTTCACTATTTTCTTTGAATGTTTTTACTACTCTAGGAGAAACTGTATAATCTTCTCTCAATTACATGAGAGTCCTCTGAAGAGGGTTTGCATGTCACAAAAACACTGAATGTTGATCTTCATTGATTTGTAGATGGTGAGGAGAACCGAATCATTCATACATTCTCAACGATATGAGCACTAATCAAAGAAAACTACATCACATTACCGGCTCGTCCCAACCAATTTTGTGAAACACACTTGACTATAGATTTCCACCACTAGTCCTTCTCTCTATAATAACATTTTCGCTCCTATTGGAAATCTGACACAACCTTATATCTCTTAACTTAATTACTTTCTCTCCAACAGCTCCATCCTGCCCTATTCGTTTTTTTCTGGCACTGTTGATCGGGATTTGGGGAAGCCTGCGTCGCTTCTACGTTAATATAAATTGATGACTGCTTTGCTCTGAGACGGCTTCGCTTCTGCACTTAGGTTGGGAGTGTAATCGTGAATCGGATGAGCAGGTTCATTCTTCTTAAATCTTTTCTCTCCTCATAATTATGGTCGATCGTGCCTGTTCTCATGGCATTCATACTAGAGACAGCGCTTATCCTTTTGACTTTTGACATAAACTCTACTCCTCTCACTAATTTTCTCCAAAAATCGTTGCAGGGATCTCTTCGACGAGCAAAGCGGGCTTCATCAAACGAAAGTGTGCTAGACCTCCTTGGTTCTCTACTGACAAATCTTTCTGGTCTCTGCAAAACGTCTCTAACAATTAAATCTACCTGTCTCATCTATGCGATCTGATGACTGTTTTCACTCTCCACTGAAAAGGCCAATCTCTTCGGCCCTCTATTTTCCTCAACTCAACCCTGGACGATTTGGCATTCCTCCTCCCCACTTCTCCTCTCAGTGTCTTGTCTTTTTGCACCTGTGAACATTAGACGGGGTGCATGGGATCCTGAGATCTATGAAAGCGTTAGGAAGGCGGGGGGGGCCCGGGCAATGGCAATCCTCCCGAGTTATGAGGGCATGTGGTGCTTGCCGAGTCTGGCCTCCCTGTTGTAAGCTATTATTGCTCATATGTCTCAATATAAACATGGTTCCCTCAGTGTTGGAAGCAAAGCACATATCCAAACTATTAGATAAAAGGAAGCGCTCTAATGCCTTCTAAACTATAACGCCCTATAGCTCTCCGACCTGTATTCTCTATCTAAGATCTTTGAAACTGCTTCTTAATTCTCACTTCTTGACCATCTTGAATCTCATCTTCTTCTTGTCGATGGTTTAGTAATGGCTTTTCGGCCTTCGGGTCTACTAGTGATATACTTTCATATCTAACCGATTTAATAATGGTTTTCCGCCTAGGAACTACGTGGAGACTTGTGGCGTGGTGGGCTCTGACATATCAAAGCATCTTGACCGGCGTATGCACGGTCACTGCTCTTTCAAGCTCCCTCTCTTTGGGGTTTCTCTTCTCTTATGCTTATTACTGTTAAATTTCTTACAAGTCGATCAATAATCCGGTCTTGTTGTTGATGGATGCGCACTGTCTTCCTTTGTATCCTGTCAATAGTGGTGCTTCCTTGTTCGTGTCTTATTCCTACTTTATTCTTTACTTTTGCATTTAATGTCGTTCTTCTGCTATCTCATAACCGAATTTGATAAATACAAACAAAATACCTTCAATTTCTTCAACTATTATCAATTCTGCTCCCCTTTCTACTGTCTGAAATTGCCCTCTCGGTTAATCTTTCCGAATTCATCTCGTCTGATCCTCTGCGCTGGATAGAATTTCGATTGTAGGTCATCTCAAGCTTGTGTGAAATTCAATTCTTTAAAAAACTCACTCTAATCTCGCTCTCTAAAAACCATTCTAAGCTTTCCTATCGTCTTTCGACGATGTTCCTCGTCCTTGTGTGACAATATAAAACATCCTTGAATTAACATAAAAATAAAATGTCTTTGGCAAACCTCACATCACACATGCTTTCGTGACGGTTGTAGGGCGCCTCATAAGAAACTGGATATCTGTTTAGGACTTGTCGCGATTTTTTTCCTCTTCTCAGTTATCAGCTTATAAAGATGGTTCAATCCGCCTTGTCAAGGAGTGTACTGTCTCTATCTAGGGCGGGATGCTGGGTTTCAGCGGGCTTTTTGAAGGGTCGATGCAAAAGCCAATAGCTTAATAGAACTTGTTCGTATTTTCAGGTTGGCATGACCCTCTAATCTCTGCGGATGCGCGATTTTGGTACTATTAATCTTCTTCCTTATGGTACCGAGCTAGTGTGCAGGTGTTCACGATGGGACTTACAACTGCGCGGTAGCCACCACTTTACGAACGCCGCTCGTAGAACACAAGGGGTGTGTTTGCGCACGAATTTTGTGTTGGATATAAGGAATATCTCAGGTAGTTCGCTGCGTGGGTGGCTTCCTTACTTTCCTGCCACCTTCTGTTCGTGGTGGAATTATCTTTCATTTCACTGTGTTATCTGTGCTGAATTTATCTCCTCACTTTAATAGCTGCGGTCCTGGTGCTCATCCTGCGTAGGTGTGTAGTCTAGGGATGACAGTTTTTGTCTCGCAGGTGAACACCCCTTCTGAATAGGTCTGGCCCGTGGAAGTGGTGGTGACAGAGAGAGTAAATACATATATACACTACATCTTACAAAATAATCATACCCAACAACACTACTAAACCATAACATACCTCATAATAATACCCACGTAACCCCACAATATACGTTACCCCATACCACCTATAACCTCATACACTACCTCAACCCTACTACCTAATACCCACCACCTATGCATACGATAGCTACTATCCTCCAACATATATCATACCTCCTAACGCATATATTATAAGTAAAAGGATATTATATAAATTATATATATATAGTATATATGCGTATTCTATATATATGTATATATATAAGTCATTATGATATATATATAATATAGTATATATGATATTATATTATGAGTAATCACATTGGTCGTAGGCAGGGAGATGCAGGAGGGGACATTGCCACCCAACCTAATTACATTTGGCGAAATTCCCATAACTCCGAACCTAATAGACATGTTTGCCAGACGCACAGATTTTTAGGGTTTTATTAGTACAAAAAAACTCAAAAAAAGATACATCCAGTCGATAGATACTGAAGGAGTATTACTAATTACTCACATATTATAAACATACATTTTCTTAATAGTTTTAATGTGTTTTCGTTTTCATATTGGCTTGACGTCAACTAGCTGTGTGCTTTTTGTTATTCACTAGCTTCTTCAGTAACAGTATTTTCCGCATGGAACTCTCATATGTCGATTAGCATTTGGCTGGCTGATAAAAGATCGCTATATTAATATTAGTATATATATATACTATATAAGTATAAGATATTATATATATATATAGTATAACTATATTTATATATATATATTATACTATATCAATCCTTGTGCCCCTCCTAATATGAATCTACTCGCCTATACGGCCATGTATAATATAATATATATAATTAATATTAAATATATATATATGTATAATATATATATATATATATATTATATACATAGTATATTATTATATAAATATAATATTTGATTGAAAACAATATTTATTTGAAAACGAGCCGCCAATGATACATATATTAATATAATATATTATATATAATATATATATAATATATATTTATATTATATTATATATATATAATATATATATATATATATAAATTTATTATATTATCTATAATTATACTATAGTATATATATATATATATATTATTATTATACTATAATACTATACTATATATATATATATAATATAATTATATGAATATATTATGCATGGCCGTAGGCAGGGGGGTGCAGGGGCACTTTGCCCCCTATTTGACCAAGTATAAATTATGACTAATATGTTTACAGACACGTTTTTTGGTTTAGTACTCTAAAAGCTGAAAACAGAAGTTAAATCGTTAGAATAATGAAGTAGTAATTATAATTTACTAAAAATTTTCATTTCATTTTTTGTGAAGTTTTAATGTGTTTTTGTTCATATTGGCTTAAAGTCAACTATCTAGCGTTGTGCTTTTATACAGCTGGATTTCTTCTGACATTATTCTCCGCTAGAACTTTCAGTATGTTGATAGCATTTGACGGCTGCCAAAGCTGTTAAATCAATTTTTCAACATAATTTTTTTTTCTTTTTCAAAAATATAATTCTTTTTTGTGAAAGGTCACCGATATGTCAACGGACAACGAAATATCACAGCAAATTGACCAGAATTTATAGTATAATATTCTCTTTATTATATATTATTATAGTATATATACATTTATATATATATATATATAATATTATATTTATATTATATATATATATTATATACTATATATATATATATATATATACCACTCAAATTTTGCCCCCCGCTAATTGAATCGCAGCTGTTACATGGTATATAATATATATATATATATATATATATAATATATATATATATATATTTTATATATATAGTATAATAATATATATATATTATTATATAATATTATATATGTATATAATATTATATAGTATTAGTATATAATATTAGTATCCGAGATCCGGCATAATAATTTTCTTTTTTTTTCCGTATTGCTCTCTGCTTTCAGTTATGATACTAAAGTCCATAATTATTTCGTCTACTCTATAATATATATATATTATATATATTATATACTATATATATATATTATTATATATTTATATATATATATTATTATAATATAATATTATTATAATTATATATATATATATATTTTATATATATACTATATATATACTATATTATTATAATTATATATATTATATTTATATATATATTCTATATGAATTAATTAATTTATATATATATATATATATATATATATAGAATAGGATTTATATTATTATATAAGTAATATATAATATACTAATATTAATATATTTTAGTTGGAATAATTATTCGAGATTCTTCTTTCTCAATTGGCCACAATGGAAGAATTTTAATAACGCACCAATTCGTAAGAGTACTTATTTATTGGCATAATAAAAAACTGTCAAAAACTATATAAAACAATGGAAATTACACATTATGAAATTACATGTTCTTTAAAATAATGATTTACTAAATATTAAATAAAGTAACGTATTTTTATAACTTTGTTATAGTATATTAATTCCTATCCAAAGTATAGATTCCAATATAAAATATTTCATGAATACAGAAAGATCATTTAAAATAAACACATCAAAAATTTTCGCAATATTTTCAAACACACACTACCTTAAAATTATAAAGTATTAATTTGCATATTAAATAATTAATTACAATTTTGTATTTCAAAATATTAACAAATATATTTATTTACATTCAAATATTCTTTTATTTTTAAAACAATAATAATATTACAGTAGTAATTAAAATTATTCTTGGAGCAATGTACTTTTATCTCTTATTATTATTATTATATTATTATTATTATTATTTTAATTATTATTATTCTTATTATTATTATTATTATTATTATTTTATCTTAAAAGTAATTAATTGTTACCTCTTTGTCCACATCGAATGGAAATGTTTTTTATGAAGTTAGTGAGAACTTCCTTTGCTCGTGCTCACTGATATTTAAGATCTGTTTCTCTTTATATTTAATAACTTATAGATTAAAATGAAAAAAAAAAAAAAACAATATAATCTTGTGTATATATAGTATGATATAGATCCTAATAATAATATGTTCAAAGAATGCCATTTAAATATATATTGTTATTTTTTAAGAAAAATCTTCTATCTTTATTTTTTACGGCTTGACAACACTCTTAAGCGTATTCATTTAGCTGTTATCTAAGTGGTTGTTCGACCCAAACAAATGATTTTTTCCTATGATCCAACCCTTCTTAAAAAATCGTTTTCTCCAAACCCTCTCTAATCCCCTACTCTAATTCACTCTAAACCCCTAAAGTTTCTCCCTCTCATTCCCTCACCATTCTCTCGGTCTTTCAATTCCTTTCCTGAAGTGACGTCAAAATAGATTTCTTGAAATAAATCTAGATTTAAATCTAGATTGATTCCTAGATTTAGGAATAGATTTAGGAATGGATTTTGGGTATTAATGATTCCTAGATTGGGAACTATGATTCACAGACTTCTTTCGACATCCTGGCTCCAGTTTTACGATCAAAAACTTAAAGAAGTGTTGAGTCAGGTATTAAATGAAAAGTTATTTAAACAAAAATGTTGAAATGTAAACGAAACTCGAGAAATGGATTATGAGCAAAAATTTGTTTTGAATTGTACGTTTTAAGTATCAACAACTGAGTTTCTTGATTCAAATATTGTGAAATAATTTTACAATAAGGACTCTGCCTCAGAAAATTAAAATTCATAAAGTTTTAATTCATAAAATAAAAAATATTAAAATATTATAAACATACAATTCAAAATAAATGCAGAAAGGGTATTAGTCATGTAGAAAGGATATTAGTCCAAGTTAGCGATATTGGAATATAATTCCACTTCTTGGAAGTAATTTGCTATATGGAATAGGATGGTTGGCATAGGAGTTTGGGTATTAATGAATTGTCGATAGGTGTTATGGAGGTTTGTAGAGGGTCTATTTTTACTTTGCTTGCAATGGCACATTTTGAAATGGGGTTACCTCAAATAAAATTGTTGAAATGGGGTATATTTTTTGCAATGACATATCTTGGGTTTGATTTACTTCTTCATAACCTGTTTCTACACAATGGTTTTCTATAAGACTTACGTCAAAATAAATATATCTATATGAATAATGAAGTAAAAATAATATTAGTTGTTCCTCCGCCGATATATGGGGATTACTTTTCTTTTGAGAAAGATTAAGGAGGTTAATTGGGCTTTGGATGGTGTTATAATTGTTGTCATAGTCTTTTAGTTCCACTGAACTTCCTCATTATTTGAAATTTTTGAAACAATGCTGAAGAGATGTTTGGGAAAGCAACATGAGTTAAACAAATTAAACAAAACTTTATCAATTGGATTAATGAAGTTAATGAAATTTTTTCTCTAAATGAATGGGGTTTTAATTTATATAAGGAGGAAGAAAGGTTATACAACCGCTGAGAATTATTAACAATAAAATATTTATATGCTGTACGAAATGGTGTCTTTCAGGATATAGAAGCTCTAAATTTTTCTGCAAAAGATATATAATAGTGAAATGTCCTAGTGTTACTCATGTGAGGGTTCTTTTGGAATTAAAGATAGTTATAGGAATGACGAAATTAGTAGTATAACGTTAAGCCAAAGCGATAGATAGCATGTTTTTGTCATCAAGTGGATTGTAAAAGGTTGTGATGAGGTGCAAACTGCTGGTTTTTCCTAAAGGTTAACGACAATAATCGTGAACCGAATTTCGCAAATAAGTATATTTCTTTGACCATAATTAACGAAAAGGTAATTATTTGTGTGTTATACATATGTCGAACGGACTGTTTCATTGAATGGAATGTAATGTTTGGGAATGGAATTAAACTTGTATGTAAATAAATTTCTCATTTGAAATGAATGCGAATTAATGTATTAATTCAACATGGATTAGTGGGTGAATTTTATAGTCCATGATATGGTCAAAATGAATCGAGTATGGTTGTCGCTTCTAGTGTTATATAGGTATGTAATTTTGTCGTTTGTGTTTTCTAGTATATATGGTAACAAAAGATGGGTGAATAAAGTTGATGCATTAGATTATGCTTTTGTTTAGCTAATTGAAATGAAGTGATAACTAATTGATGTAACATTGTAATACTATTGATACTGAATGTTCCAACTAATGTAGTAATGAGTTGATACTTCTAATATGATATGAACTAAATCCTGTAGATTTGCTAGTGGATTTGGTGTTGAGCATATTAGCGTAGGACTTTATTAGTTATTCTGATAGTGTTCGGGTATTTGACTTTAATTGTTCTTTAAGTTCTTTAACTAATAAATTTGAAGTACTCGCAAATAGTTTCTATATATTATTCTTTAGGACAGAAATATAGTTGTTTGTTAATTGGTGGTACCAAATAAAATATTAAAGGTATATCGTCTCCAATTCTATATACTTTTTCAAAATCTTGTTTGTTGAGTGATGGATTATTTTATAGCTTTTAATTCAGCTAATTTAAACAGGCTAATTAATTTTAGTTTCTAATTTTATGAGTGACATTCCATATTAGTGCTCGCTGATTATATGAAATATATAAAATGATTATCATTCAACGCAGGCAAATTATCTTTTAAAGTATCTACCATTTTGATGGTTCTATAAATAGTGGTTTTAATTCCAGATGGACATTGCAAAGAAACAATCAAGTCAAGATATCCTTCGATAAAATTTACACTTCACCGGAGTGTTACAAAATGATACCTGGCAGTACTCTTGTTTCTTCTGTAATGTAGTGGAGATGGAATAAGACATGCAAGGTAAAAGAAGTAATTGCACAACTGGACTAACATTTTCATTCACGTCTGAAATTGCATTATTACTCTTGATTTGATATTTAAGTTTTCCTTCTTATGTGAATAGAATAATAAAAATGAATTCAAATGAAATTAAATAAAAATAAAAATAAAGTAAATTTAAAATAATTAATTAAATGTATTTAAATTCTTTTTTTTTTTTTTTTTTTAAAAGTTAGCCTATGGTTCTTTAGTTTTACTTAATTTATTTAAATAATTTAAAATTAAAATTAAATACTTTGATATGAAAATTATAATTAAAATTCAAAGATTCAAATTTTATGATACTTTTTCCTCATATGAATAAGTTTTGTAGTTCAAATATATTTGAATTAATCCTTCTAATTTATTCTGTTGGACATCACCTTATGGTTTAAATAAGAGAAACCTCGTCCTGATAAGTTTGTAAAATTAATTGAAGCTTTAGTTTCCATAATTTAAACTTTGCCAACTTGAAAGTAAATTGAAAAATTTAAACTTAAATAGATTCAACACATAAAGCTAATTAATATTAATAAAGCCGATTCAGCATAAGGCTAATTCTGATTTAAAATAAAATTTTAAAAAAAATAAAAAGCATTCTAATAAGATTTTTTCTAACGTTTCATTATTTACAGAAATTTTTTCGACTCACTTTGTTATTTTTTTTAAATTAAAAAAATAAACAAACCACTCCCATTTTGCATCGGTTTTATCACTTGTATATTCTGTGTCGATTTTAAACGTAAATTTTAAAATGTCAACGTATTTTTTTTTTTTTCATTGGGTTTTTTAGTTTTCAAAAGAAATTTAAACAGGTAAAAAATTAATTATAAGTAATAAAATATAAAATATGGAAACTTATACTTAAATAGATTAAGAATAGAAAAGGGTAAATGTGTATTTTGTGTATTGTAATAGAAGCATATATGCATAAAACTATAAGGTTATGTTCACACAAAGAAATAAATAAAATATTTATTCCAAAATTTTACACACTTTAAGAGGTGTTAACTCTTAGGAGGCAATAGTAAAGGGAATTCCTCTTTATGTCATCTCAGATAGAGATCCCAACTGGAGGCCTCTGTAATTCTGTTTCAGAAGACTCTTGTGTTGTTCTTCCGTTCTTGGTGTTAGAGATTGAAGAGATTCATATTGTTCTCTTCTCCTTGTTTGACTTTTCTGTGAACTCTGGTTCGCACATCCTCGGACTCTGAATTGCCGGGTGAGGTATATACGAACGGATTCTTTCTTTCCTATCATCTCTTGTGCCTTAGAATGTTGATAAATCTATAACTTCTTTGGAGGTGGTTACCGACATCATCTCTTGGGAAGTGGTTTCAGAGAACTTGGCAGCATACTTCCCTACAGTTCCATCTGCAAGTGTGTTACCAAAGCATCTTCTTTTACTTCTTCAGTGACAGGCTGTTTCTCGTGTTCAGAACTGTCCGAAATATATGAATCTCTTGTCTGATGTGATAGGACGGTCATATATCCTCTTACTTGAGTTTCTTGTTTTGTGGAGTAGAATCATCAATCTACTTTCCTATGAGGAGTATTCAGGTGATTCTTTGTTTTAAGAAGTTTTGGTGTTTTCTTCTACAGATTCTGTTGTGTTCTGGTGTTGAATCCTTGTATATAACATTTTGGTTCATCATAAAAGAATAGGGGGAATCCCGAAGAAGCTGTTGGAGATTCTTGATCATTCTACCTGTTCGTATACTTCTTCAGGTTCTACTTGTTCTTTCTGTTGTATCTTTCGGGGAATCCAATGTTTCTGGAATTGCATCTGGATTCCAAATCTCACCATCATCAATTAGAGTTGAGATTCTGTTATATCTTTTCTTCTAGAATCTTCTTTACCATTATCGGTGATGCGGAAATAATTTTCGTTGAATTTAAACACAATAGCATAGCTTATTTGGCTTCCTTCATTTGAGGTACAATTTCAGTTTTTGCAACTTGATCTTCATTAGAACTTTATTATTGTTTCGATACACCCTTGATGTGTTCATACTCGTGCTTGTTCGATTCTCTAGGTGTGGCATGTTTGTGTTGCTGTTCATAGCTTTAATTGTTTCATTTTCTATATTTTCTCTAATTAATTTTCGAATCAATTTCATGGGTTCCACTACGACATCTACCTCATCTGATATAATTTTATTGTTCCGATTAATTTGTAAATGAGAGACTAATCAAGGGCATTCGGTAGGGAAGTACTCTTTATATATTCACATCGTTAGGGACAACACTGATGAATATCCAATGATTCGATTATACGAATGTGTTTGATAGCTATTTGACAAAAGATAGGTATTCTTTGGATCCAGTCTATGATTATCCTTACGGAATGAACTTTTGTAATTTTCAATATTGCATTCAATTTGTCCTTTAAAAATACTGACAACCTCTATTGGGCAGCATATTAACTTTTATATCATCAATGTTTTACATATGCTCTTTGAAGGCAGCTGAAGTAAATTCTGGGGAATTACGTTCGAGGCTAAAACTTCTGGAGCTCGAATGCCGACATATTATTCCTTCTTGTAAAGCTTGAGCAAGATTCTTGACTTGTTCTTGATTTACAAGCGACTAATTCGTATCGTGTCAAAACATCTCTGAATACGAGAATGTGTTTGGCACTTGAAACTGAAATTGGGAAAGTATTCCTATACTATCCACGTGTACTCTAGAAAACGAGTATAAGGAAGAGGCCATCTGTTGAATTCTGCATTTTGAGTCTAGGACTTTAACTTAGACATTACCACGCACTGAGAAAGTACTCCTTTACTACTTACTTAGATGAGAAAACGTATTTTCTCTAACTCTTTTTTCAGTCCTCTGTTGTCCTCCATGCCCCTTCCGAGTGGAAGAGAATGCACTGATCTATGACTGAGGTAGAATTCATTTGCTATCGGTACTGTGTATTACATAAGGTTCTTTTCGGGTTGCATAGTACAACACTTTCTTATGAAAAAAATGTGGATAAGTTTTAGGGTTTTCCTTTTAGCCCACTTAACTAATTCTTTTAATCTAGGGCAATTCTCTTGTTCCCTTTGAAGGTTTTTTCGTTATAAATAAAATCTTTTTCTTGGTAAGATTGGTTTCTTTTCTCCTTTAAAGAAATAAACGTTTGGAACTTTTGCTGGGTGCCTACTCAAATAGTCCGTGCGGTATGTTAGTTTTCCCGCTTAATACTTTATAGTTGGCGGAAAAGCTGTTCCAACAGAGTTCCACGGGCCAACCTCCCAGTCTGCTGCTTATTATTACGGAAGATAAAGCAGAGAGGTTGGTTATCAGTTAATATGTTGATTTTTTTAACCAAAACAGTATTTTAAAATTTCTGTAGTGAGAAGACAACAGCTAAACATATTCCTTTTCTATAATATCATAGTTTGATGTTCACTGCCTTCTTTACCTCTGAAACAAAAGACAAACGGCTTCTCTTGCCGTATCTGTGACATTTGGTATAAGATACTCCTACCTAATTCCTAGTCACAGGCGTTCTGTGCTAAAAAAATGGCTTGGAATCAATGCTGGAAAAAGTAACTGAGGTTGAACCCAGCAATTTCTCCTTTAAGGTTCATAAATGCTTGTTTGGTGTTCTTCTTACCATTCAAACTTAACATTCTTTTTTATAATTATATAATCGGTTTCGCAAATTAGTTGCAAAGTCGCTAATTTAATAAAGCGAATATACGAGAAAAATCTAAGAAAGATTGGGTGGTCTTTCCTTACACTTGCTGGACGGGAGAACGGAAACTCTTCATCTGATTCTATCTCGCGCTGGAACTGTTGAAGATTTCCGTTCTTCCTATTTTAAATTCCTAAGTAAACACGAAGTTTGTAGAATGACATTTAGTCATTTAACTTAATTTATTTTCTCTAAACGCAGTAAACTTTCTTTAAGTTTTCAAATGTTCTGGCTTATTTTTACCCATGAAAGACAACTCCAAAAAACATTGGGCAATAGGTCCTAATAGATGGTTCAACGCGACTTGCATTGTCCTAGCAAAGGTTATTGGGGCATTGCGGTGCCCAATAATAATCTGGTTGGCAGAATAATCCTTTCCTTGTACGGAAAAGCCATTAATTTCTGTTTTTCCTCCTCGACTTCGAGGGAATGGTAAAGCATATATAAGTCACAAGCTAGTAAAAATTGTAGCTACTACCAGGGACGAAAATCATCTCGTCATCGAGGCAATGGTACACTCTGGGAAACGCTGAAAAGAGTTTAAATACGATATCTATACAGAACTCTTGGTTGTTTAGAGTCTTTTTTGCACCACCTAGTAGAGGTGAACTAATGTGGCGAATAGCAAAGCTTAATATATCCGTTCTTTAAAGCTGCATCTGATAAATTAACTATGTTTCAAGTACGATGTGGATGAACAACTGTTTTCTGAAAATGATTTTTGGAGCATCTGGAGTAAGTTCTATTTTCAAACTTCTGTATGGGACACACAGGGACTGCATCATCGTCCAAAGCGATGACGTCCTTATATTCCATTAACTAAATCCAGAAGTTCTTCCAATTGTTCGGGTTTCTGTAAAATAGAAACAGTCTGCTTCTTCTTTTACTTAAATTAATCTGTGTATAATCTCATCTGTATTGCATTTTTCAACATGTTTATCTGATAATTGTTCTGAGGCATGTTACTAATACAAGTAGATCGCTATCTGCTTATTCTCTATAGCAATAGCAGTTTAGTTGAAAATATTCTTATTACTTTAAAAGTCGGAATGAATTTCCTATGTTTTATTTCTTTTAAATAAAAAGGTTTGTCCTTAGGATTATCTAACTCAAGAATAAGCTTCATTGTTTCTAATGGACAACAGAAGGTTTGCAATATAATGGCCTCGCAAGAAAAAGAGTGTTATTCAACACTTTTCTTTTCCAGTCTCGAGATCTTCTTTAACTCCTCAGGTCTGACTTTCAAATAACCATAAGATTGAGCAGCGTGCATAAGTTTCTCTTATTATATGCAATATTGAACTTCTATTTCTATCGTCTGCTCTTAAAGGTCCTTGCCCTACTGGAGGAAGTTTGAATCCTTTCTTTGTTCTCTTTGAGAACAACAGAATTTTAATTATTTCTATCTAGGTAGGCTTATTCAGTGAGGCTTTAGTAATTATTATCTTTGTAGGCTTTTCCAATGAGCCATTAAATCACTGGTTTACATTTCTCCATGTAAGTCATTCATCTAAACTGACCAATGGAAATTCATCTATAAAAATTTTCCTGTGAGTATAAGACATTATGTCTTTACTTGATTCAAAACAAGTCCCTTTTCATGAGAATAAAGCTTCCATAATTGGCAAAGATTTTGAGACTTTTTACTTCATTATCTCTTCTTTAAGATTAAGTTTTGTCAAGCAAAGGTCACTATGGTTATAGGTAGGTTAGCTAAAAGACTTGTACTAATAAATTCCATACCAAGCTCCAGTGATCCAGTCTACCCACTAAATAAGGTATACTGGGTGAATACTGTTGGTGTATGTTTAAAAGTAGAATTCAACTTCTCCCTATGATGGTCATCTGAAGTTCCAATCCTTGAATCTTTAAGGCTGAGCAGCTTTATACGACTCTTTTGAATTTCCTTCTCTTTCTATTTCTTTCATTTTACCCAACGAAATCAAACAGGTTGTGCTTCCCAAATCTAGTAGGCTATGAACTTCAACTCGTCTGACCTTTTGCGAGTCAAAAATATTGAACAAAAATAGCATCCCATTTTGGGGGTCTAATTCCTACACAAAGAAGATAGAGTTTACTAATATAACAGCCTCTCTTCTTTTAAGCGTTTGAAGTATTCTTTCTTTATTACTGTCCTATTTACCATGTTTCTTCATTTAAATTCTTTGCCTTCGAATCAAAATTTTTGTTCTCTGTCCGAGAGATCTGGTTGAAAAAACTGTTCGTTGATTTTCTCTATCTTAGCTTCGAGATATTCTTCATATTCTGGTCTGCTTTGATGATTAGAGATCGGGAATCTGTTGTTTTCTTAGTTGTACTCTTAATTTGATTATGCTAGTCTCATTCTTTGGAGTAAGATTTTGTGCTTTCTTATGTATTTGAATCATTTTAATCTGACCTTCGACTTATGACCCCATTATCAAAATCATGGGTGTTATTATATGGTATTGACCTATTATTTTCATTCTCATAGTAGAATTCCACTGTCGATCAAGCATTGTTTGTTGTGTAAAATTATATTCTCATACTCTACAATATGTTGGTATTCCATCCAAGTTTCGGGAATGATGACCAATAAGATCACATTTTAGCATATCATGGACTTCTATTCCTTACTGAGAGTCTTCTTAATACCTTCCTTGTTGGTCTTATATTTGCGACGGGTTGTCTCTTTTTTCCTAAAATTTAGAAGTATTCCTCTTTTATTACGCCATTCCATGGTTCTGGTTTTCATGAAGGGTTATAATGCTTCATTCTTATAAATCTTCACATATTATTAATGTGCTATTAGTTCTCAGCTGTATAGAATAACTCTAGCTGTATTTCTTCTATCGTTGGTTCTGCTCTATGGTTAGTTTGGAACTAAGTACTTCCTTCTTCCTATCTGGCTTAGTTCTCTAAAAATTTCTAAGCAAAACTCAAGTCTGGCTTAAAGACTTTTAAAACTTTTTCTCTAAGTCTTCTATGATCTCTGAGTCCTCCATACTCTCTAAAATCTTAGTCATAATTAAAGATTTTAATTGATGTGAGAGTAATCCAAAGGAATCTCGATATCTATGAAGTTTTTTTCTGATATTCTCAAAAGGAGATTCTTTCAAGTCCAACATGAATTCAGTAAGAGTTACATGTGGTCTCCTTTTGAAACTTTTATGAACTGTGTTCAAAGACGAGAAGATTGTATCGGCTTGTTGGTTTGAGAAAATCTTCAGTGAATAAAAATAATCTTTCTTAGGGTTTGCAAGCCTAGAAAAGCTATTGACCTTAAAGATAATATTGGCGGGCTCTGATGTATGGAAATCAGAAGTAATTTATTAAGGTACGTCTTAGCATCAGTCCTATTTTTTGCACCGTTCAGTGAATATAGGCCTAACGTGGTATGCTTCTCTTGCAACGTTTGAAAGGTATCTTCACATTTAAAATTCTACCCAATCTTGGGTCCTTGGTATTTCTTTGCATACAATTTAATGTCTTTAGATAATTCTGGAGCTATTTATTCATATTCCTTATATTGGGGTTACATGACTCCAAAAGGGTCCATATGGGTATGGATTGTATCCAGGTTGCATGTAGGAAGGGGTTGTTTTGCCACGACTGCAGGAGGTGGCCTGCATACTTATAGATTATTTTGGATTGCCCCACGGATTCTGAGGTTGTCCTCCGTATAAAGAATCACTTGCTTGGTTCTGTCCAAGCTCCACTAAACTCACTTCTCTTGTTAAATATTTCTGTTTGGCCATTCCAGGAAAGGTAAGTTTTCTTTTTAGTTGAAGGGGGAGTGGTCCCGCGAGCGCGCTTTCAAATTGTATTTAAAGGATTGTCCAAAACATTTGTCTTTTGGAGCACCTTCGTATTCTTGCTGTATTTTCGTATTTCTGGTTGATGCAGTTCCAAGCCTGTTCTCTGAATTTTGGTTAAACGAAACCATTGTATCAATGTTAGGAGGTAGATATACTGGAGAAATCCCTTATATCTTTTTGTGTGTGGGCGCATATCTTGGGTGTTGCTCCTGTATTCTCTTCTGTTTCTGTCCATGCAGTATTTTTTACTTCTGTTACATTATATTCTTCATCTTGATTAACATCTTCTGTTATTTCTTTATTGTTATCTCATATATTAATGTTCTCTGTTGAATCATCATTTTCCCCTTCAGGCTCCATTGGAAGCTCCATTAAGGGTCAGCTGTCCGTATAGCCTTTGAACCAGGTAGCAGAGAACGAGAAACCATGTAGAAAATACGAAGACTGTAAAGACTATTGGTTCAAGCATAATATATATTGTTAATTTAATTTAAATTAACAATAAAAATTACAAACTCAAATAAATTTTCTAACAATCAAGATATAATATAAAAAAACTAAGGGAAAAAATTTTTCAAAGTTTCAAAAAAAAAAAACACTAAAGTTTTTCAAAAGTATATTTTCAAAGTTTTAAAAATATTTCAACTGTTTCGAATAGTTTTACAAAATTTTCAAATGTTCAGAGATAATATGTAACGTTCTATTTAAACTCAACCAATTATTCAACTTCTAGTGATCTTTTAAAAATAATTTACTCGATTTAAGTTACCAGAGAATTTTTTTTACTGTTTAAATTTGGTGACTAATTAAAATTAAAATTAGAATTTATATCACCTTAGTTCAAAGTTCAATTATAAAAATAATTTTGTTCTTTTAAATTTTAAAACTCAATATACACACTAATTTACTTTCATGTATCAAAAAAATAACCAACTTGTCAGTTTGTAACATAAAATAATTTCTTCATAAATTATTTAAAAATATCAAAGTCTATTTAAATTAATTATATTTAATTATTCTCTGTATTAATTATTAAGAACAAGCTATCCTCCTTTTCTGTCGGTGTGGTTCTAAAATTGCTTAAAGGTAACTTATTTGTTCTTCTTGGTCAAAGGTTATTTGTTCTACTGTTCTTCAAGTCTTTAAAAGTCTTCAAAGTTCTTAAAAGTATTTTCAAAGTTTTCTTTGTAATTCTATTAATATTTTCAAGTTTGGAATCAGCAGATATTTAGAACTCAAATTTTTTTCCAAAATTCTTGAATTAAAATTTGTGATTTTATAATTTTTTGAGTAAATCAGGGTCCCAATAGTTTATCCCCAGTAGATAAATTTCATTTTCTGTAGCTAAATACTAAGAATATTCTGTTATGTTTTAGGTCAAATAATATAATTTTTAAGGTTTGTCGGTCAAAATTAATTATTTTCTGTATTGGAAAGCTAATTTTAAGTAAGTTTTGGGATCATATTATGTCGAGGTTATTGTTTAAAATTCGTTTTCATTCTGCAGTATTAGACTAGCATCACACAGTAATCTAACTGGTGATCTTTAGGATTCTTCTTATTAATAAACATTTTATATGTAAACTAATCTGATTCTCGAAGAGCAACTTTCTTATTACTGGATTTGATTATCAGAAACTCCTTATTTTCATTAATTCCTCCACTTCATCTATACCCGACCTTTATCGCTACCACTCTGCTGTATCCCATCCCACGTAGGAATCCTGGAAAATGAGGAGGCAAAACAAATACGAAAATCTAGCCTTTGAAACCCACGACAACAGCTCGTAATTTCCCTTTTCTGCCTTGCGGTAACACAATCTTTAGTCTAGCTACATTTCACACATCCGTCATCAATTTCAAACTGACTAACAAAAATGTTGGGACTTGACAGTAGCGGTATATTGTAGAATTTACCTTTGGGTGGTAGCCCTCTTTTTGACTCCGCTGTCATCACCAAGATATGATCTTGGCTCGACACTGCAGTGCCATAGATCTCTTGTTCATGTTTGTCACATGTTTAAGGATCCTCCTTCTACTTGTAAATTTTGTTTGCAATATGCACCCTCTTACATTCATCATGTGTACACAAAATACTAGCATTAAAGTAAATATTTTTTTTTCTGAACATGCGTTTCTTTTCTTGAAATAATCTTAAAATGATTGAAGTTATAGCTTTCCTAAACTGAAAAACTTTTCCATTTTCTCAGATGAAGCAGAAAATTAATATTTGAACTTCACAGAAAGCTATTTTTTCAGTTTGATTTGTTTGGCTGGCTGCGACAGGCTCGCACTTAAGGGTATGTGGGGCTTTCCTTTGGACTTACAACAGTATGTTCTTCTACTTAACATTCTGTTTCGGGTGTGTTTTACGCACCTCACCTACAATCTGGGGTGAAAGAGGAAGATTAAGAAAAAAAAATTGAATGCTTTTCATGTTTTATTTTAAAATTTACTATAAAACATATGTAGTAAAAATTTTACTTTTGAACAGCGTTTTGATGCGTTGTTGTACAGTTTAAAAACATTTTTTAAAAGTCTTGTTAAGTCCTTTTTTATTTTTTCTTCATTTTACAGAAAGAGACAAGAGGATTTCATACCCGTTATTTCAATTGTCCTGCGGGTGTCACATTGGGGCAGTTGAAACGACTTCTAAGGGCTAAATTTGAGCTTCCTGACAAGCATCCTGTTATTATTTCTCTTTCAAAGGATGATATTCTTAAAGATGAATATACTCTTGTTGATGTGGCTTACATTAAGTCATGGGAAAAGGTAACTTTTTTTATTAATGTTTTTTTTTCTCAATTTGTCATAGAAATTTATTTTTTATGGCCACAGAAGTTTGAAATATTTTGTAGGACTTTTAGGTTATAAAACCATTTACAGTTTTAATACTTTTTAAACTCATAAGCAAATTTGATATTCAATGGGAGTTTCTTTTCTGATTGTACTTTGTTACTTATGCTTAGTGTTCATTTTCATAATATTTGCTTATAAATTTCATATATTTTATAGGATTGTCCACTGGTTCTTTATTACAAAATATATTTTAATAAGAAAGTGAAAAGAGAACTTTGGATTGAGGAGAGATCAGTCAAAATTGAAAAGAAATATGGTTAAGCACGTATAGTGAGAAGAATGATGGTAGATAGTTAGATGGGAGATAGTGATGAAAGAAGAAAGAGATGTATAGATGAAAGAAAAGAAAGACATTACGCACGCACTGTAGATAACGAAGTAAAGAGTATAATATTGATAAAGAGAAGAGAGATTATAGACAAACGGAAGAGAGACGAACCAGATAAAGTATCTTTTTGACCTGATATGAGTAGTTTATTGTTTCTCACATAGGACACTCACCAGCACAGTCTCTCTGATGCACTTCAGAATTCAACATATATAATTTAACATTTATAATATAACAATAATTCATAAAGTTCACGGAGTGATAAATCGACAACTATTATAAAATATAATATGTTATGAAGTTTGATCTGTCATTTAACAACTAGTATATACTTGGCTCGCTTATTTTAAGAATGACATAGTGATTTGTTACACGGAGAGTGTTAACTGTGGAAAATTGTCTGTTCCTCAGTAATTACTAGAATAACTAGCGTTTAGGAAGACGGGACATAGAGATAGAAGTCTATCATATAACATGAGCTTAGTAAAGAGTCACTTGTACAGTGTTTCATTACTTGCTTTTGTATAGTATCTTGTCGAGGTGATTGAGATGGAAAGACAAAATTATTTTAAGATAGTTTTAAAGGGTTACATAAGACAGTAACAAAACCTCTCAACTATTGAATAAATTCTAGTATTGAAGTGACACAGATTCTATGCGCATTTCTTGATAACCAAATAAGACATGCAGATTTTGCCTTTTACTGAGTATTAAATCTTTTTATGAGCTATTAGTGATGTATTCTATCGAGAGTTGGTCTAAAGATCCGTCTTAGAGTCGATCTTTTACCGTGGCTCCAATATCGAGAGAAAGTACAGATATTAAATAATAAGTGCAAACATCTTTAACCATAGCACGCACTGAGTGAAATTTTGTGAGAAATGCCTTAATTATTACACGCGACATGTAGCTGAACTACATTACTTGGTGTCGGAAAATGAAAGAGAGAAGCGACGTTACCCTCCGCGCAGAGAAGCTCTAACCTGTCGATGTCTCTTTCTGAAAGATTTGCCTAAGAACCCTCTGATGGTCGCATGACACATAGTCAACAACATATCTGTAATGAGTCAATTTTCCCTTTTCCGACGTGCATAAATATGTACTTATTAATAAAGCTGAGCCAGAGACAGGGACTTGAACGCAGCGTCGTTAGCGGGTTATAACGGTTTCAAGAGATCCACTCATATCGCTCGCTATTGACTAGCGAGCGTGCAGCAGTCGAGAGGCACTATGACCAATGTACTGGTATGTCAGGGGTCCTTGTGTCGAAACATAAAATCAATTTTATCTTCTTTCTAATATAATCCGCTAAGCAATTGTACATATTGGAATAATACATATAGATCGGGAAAATGAGGCCATAATGAAGAGGTAATAGGCACACTTTTTATACATATACCAAAAACTTGATTCAAATCACTAACTTGCTAAATAGTACTAACCAATGATGACAAACATAAAGGAAATAGTAAATAGGAGCTTTGTGTGAATCCTGTGGTTAGCGTAGTCTTTTTTGTGATTTTGATTTGCTTATATGAGCAACCCTTATGAGCTCATCTTACACTTTTACAATAACTCGGAGTGTTACGTAATATAAATGAGTGAATGTAACCAGCTGCCAAGAGCTATATAAGGATATCTAGTGTAAAGAAAATACAAGTGTAATTCTTAGCATCAAATCTTACTCCCGTACCTACATTAAGTACGACTGATATAAGGTGATGGGACTTATAGAGCAGTTACTGAAAGTTAGACCCATATTTGGTGAAGTTCTTTTAATTATAGTGTTACTCTGGAAACATAAAGACCTGCTATTATAGTCATCTCTGAATTGTAATAAAAATTATTATGATAAGGTAATTGTTTTGCATTATTTATTTATATTTTGTTAGTTGACTCGATATATTACATATATAGGTAACGTAAAGGTATCTACTATTTCCTATATAATTATCAATATATATATAGAAATTTTAAATTAGTATATATATATATCATTATGGTTTACGTTTATATTTTTTTTATTTTTTTACAGTTTTCATAATAACCTATACTCTCAGACGGGTCAAGAATGCCCTATATTCATAAGAAAGGGTGCTTAGTATATCATCACAATTATAATTATTACGCTCCACCTCTTAGCTGCATATTACCTAAGTAAACAAGCACAGTACGCAGTGTTTTCATAGGAAATACAGATGATGTGAATGATGAATTTCAGCGAACAGACAGTTGGCAGGAAAAGAAGGAAGCACCTCATCAAGTTAGCCTGGAGTTACCTAAATATAAAGCCTATATAACACATAATACCTCGTGCGCAGATTAAGCATACCACTTTATTTGTGACTACTGATTGAGAGTTATTGTAAATGTATAGGTTGAGCTCCGAATGACACAATATTTATCCTCTCATCGCACCTTTGCCGGTGGTACACTTTAATATCTGAATAAAGAATTTAAAGGCCACATACAATAGTCGCAGCAAAGATTTAGAGGGTTATAATAAAGTTAATTTAAATATACTAATAGATTTATATAATAATTAGACCTTTAGTTTTATTATTCAATATTTTATAATTTTATTAGCTTAAAATATATTTTACTGAAATAATTAAAAATGTCGTGTAATTTTACGAAAACGGAGGCCTAATTTTTTTCCTTATAATATATATAAAGGATTTGAAACATTTAAAATTAATATTATTATATATGTATATATATTTGCAATTGGTTGGTTAAGTTTGAGTTATATATATATAGATTTCGATAATGATGATTATTTATATTAATATATATATATATATATCATTCATATATATATTATATAATATTAAATATATATATATATATTAATTTATATATATTATATAATTAATAAATAATTAATATATATAATATATATATATAAATATATATATATATTATATATTAATATATATAATTATATATATTATATAATATTATATATATATTTAATTTATAATAATATATTATATATATATAATATATTTTAATAATGGAACTTTAATAATATTACATATATATATAATATTCACAATACATCTTGATATGATAATAGTTCCAATGATAAACTATTAATCACCATTTCGTACTGATGGTTATAATTATATATAGTATATATATACTCTATGCAAGAAAAATAATAATATATAGCTATAAAATAAAAATAGTAAAGTAATAAATTTTAGGTTTTAAACTACGTAACACTCTCAAGTTACGTCATCTAAGATTTTAATTATTATTTTGTGGTGATAATTGCATATAACTTACATGTGATAGTTTTTAAATATTTATACATCTTTATGTATTCACTCAAAGATGTCGAAAATTTATCGTTTCTTACGTAGTTAGTTCAGAGTAGTTATTTTTATTGGTCTTTAATTTTATAACCTGAAAATATGTTTTCTGTTACGAAATATAATAATTCGCTGAACAATTTTCTATATTATTGTTAAGGATAGATCTAGATAAATGTAAGCATACATCTGTAGAATACTGTGTATATTTTTTTATAATGGGTGTGCCGTGTGCTATATATGTATATATAATCCTCTCTAGGCTCTCTATCTTCATTATCTTATTTATGTATAATTATATATTTGTATTACAAAAGACAGAATTAAACTATTCTCACAAAAGTTCGAAAATTAAAATATTTTGAGATCTTTTTAGAAGTAGCCCAAAAATAAATTTTTGCATCCGGATAATTGGATGTCTCTTATATTTTAAATAAAAATTGATTTTTGACCCTAGATCTCAGTCATGTTGCGCATTAGCCGAGACTAAAATTTTTTTATGATAAAAATTGTGCCTTTTTATTTTGCGCTTAGCGGATATAAATTTTCTAACTTTATGCGCTATTGCGATTTTAGTCACGGCTCTAAAAGTTTTAAAATTTGGCGCCGCCAACCTCGGTATATATATATATAATATATATTTATATATTATCTATTATATATTAAATATTAATATATATATATTATAATATATATATAATATATATATATATTAATATATATATATTATATATATATATATATATATATAATATATATATTAATATTAATATATATATTATATAATTATATTATATATATATATTAATATATATATATATATATATAGTGGATATTAATACTTATTATATTAAGTAAATTATTAATTATAATATATACATATATATTATTAATATTATTATATATATATTAGTAATTATATATATTTAATATAAGAATAAAGCTCTTTCTATCGTAATCATCTTTGACATATATATAATACACAATAAATCTCTACACATATTTTATCTAGATGATATATAATATATATATATATATAAATATATATATAGGTTAAAATCTTTTTATTATTTATATTATATTAATATTATATATTAATATAAATATAGTTATATGATACAACTATAAAAATAAAAAATAACCATATATATTTAATATACTTTTGGCGTTCTTTAAATCTACGTGTAGCTTAAGTAATTTCGGTACTTTCTATTAGCTATTTTAATCCTACCATATAACAAAAACACAATGTTCTTACTAGAATAATAAGCAGAGATTTATATATAAACTCATTGATATATTAATTTAATATATAAATTATATTTATAATATAATATATCTATAATTATATATATTATATATATATATATATATATATATTATATACTAGTATTACTATATTATATTATATTTTATATATATTAATATATAATTATTATTAATTATATTAATATTATATTATATATTATTATATATATATATATAATATTATATAATATAATATTATATATTAAATATATATATTTATATATTATTATATATATATATAATATTATATATATATTATATATATACTATATTATATATATTAAGGTATTATTATTATTAGACATATTATATATAATAATTTACATCAATACTTACGTTAAATATATATATCAATATAGACTTATGCTATAAATTTGTAAAATAATGTTTGTAAATTAGAATTATCACTTGAATATGATAAAACAATATTCACTGGAATTCTGAATTATTCAATATTATTTATTATATAATACCTTATATATAATTTATATATAAAAAATCATAATAAAAGAAATTATATATTGTATATATTTATATATATATATATAATATTAATTATTAATATATATATATAATATATTATATTAATATATTATTTAATTAATAATATACACTATATATTATATATATAATATTTATCTATATTATACTATATATATATATATATATTTATACTATATCTATATATACATGGATTAAAAAATAACAACGCAATCTGACCAACCGAATATCGTGTTATGTACCTACGTATACACCTTGAATGTGTGCGCTGAAAATAATAAAAGAAAATATTACCTCAATAACTGAAAGCTGTACTCAAATGAATAACAAAACCGAAAGCATCTTGACAGTCCAATTTAATTTTCTCACTAATACATACACACAAAATTGGAATACTTAGCTAAGCCTATTTAATTTATATATTCTTTACTTTAATTTAATTTATCATTATTTAATTATAAGTACTGACCTATTTGAGTTTTTAAACAAATATTTTTTAGATAAATATATAAATTTACTGGAGTGACAATAGCTATATGTTCTTTATTTAGGACATTAAACATTAAAATTTAGTCTCTTTAAGACTTTTTAATTTAGACATTAGATTTTTTAGTATTACATACTACTTAATTCCTTTATCATATATTATATATATATATTATTGTGGAATATATAATTTTAGAGTTAATAATAATTTTTAATATTAACATGGATTCATTATTGTTTATTTTTATATTTTACATATGTTAAGTTAAATAATGTAAATAGATATACTTTTACCGATGGAAAAAATAATATTATTAGTACCCTTAATTATGTCTTTTTCTGGAACAACTTATATTATCGCTCAATTAATACTAAAACGAGCACGTAATTATTATTCATATAGTATTACTAGAGTGAGTAACTCAGGTATTTGTTGGATATCTCACAAAATGCTTCATTACAATATAATATTATTATTACATTTGGGGATAAAACTTTTATACGTGATTATAGGCCTAACGATCATTATTCTGAGAAATAATTTATATAATCCGCCTACGAATCAGGTGAACTTGGTACCTTATGAAACTAGGTTTATAATAGTCATATAACGCTCTACCGCTATGATATATATACCGTAGGTTTATCGAAAATACACTATTTATCATTCAATAAAAATATACAATATAATTCTTCTCTATCTCTCTTTAAAAAAATTTACGTGCTAATTATATATAATATTATTATATATATATATATACTATATCATAATATATATATATTAATATTATATTATATATATATATATATTAATATATATTAATATATATATCTTATATATATATATATATATATATTATAAATATTATATTAATTATATATATTTATATATATATATATATATATATTATATATATAATACTATATATATATAAATAATCATCATTCATTACTATACACCTCTACATCCTATTTCATATAAATACAGATCCTAAGCTGGGGGTATGTGTCGTTGTCATAGTATATAGTACATTGAACTAACAGAATAAGTATAGTTAAGAAGAATATATATTGAATCGAAAGTCGAAAGAAAGTACCCATCTTTACTCTCCACTTTTTACTTTTCTAATGAGAGATATCATTAGTAGTGATCATAATAATTCAATATACTTAGGATGACTATCAACGTGGACCCTTGAGACTCCCTCATACTTCATTGGCATACGTCACATATAGTAGGATATTCGTCCTTAGCCCGGTGGGTGAGTACTATTGTTAACATATTACACCTTATCACCTTTCTCAGAAAAAACAAAATACCTAGCCATTTCAACTTCTATTTATTGTGCATAATCACTATTTCTTTCTCGCTCTGTATGACTCCTACATTATTATATCTATATATTCATCCAGGACATTTACCTTTTACTACTCACTTACATAATCGATATCGTATTCGCTATCATCTCCACAATAGAAGACGGTTCCAAGAGCATATAGCTCTTTCACCACTAATTTAAGACAAGACATGGCTTCGTATGCCAAAAACAGAACACCGGACTATATATTTCCTATGACAAACCTATTTTCACACTCATATGAACACAACGAACCCTCGCATATCGTTCATATAAACTCTTTGCTTCCTATTTAATTGTTTCACAGCCAGCCATCAATATGAACTATCTCTAAATATCAGATTACATTCTTAATTTTATACGCTAATAATATAGTACTCACACTCTTACGACAGTTATAGCATATCCGCACTACGTGGATGTCACCATCACTACTGAAACATTTGAAGTAAAACATTACGCATCGCAATGTATTAATTACCGACACATAGTACACACTGCAGTAATATACATTTAACAAAAAAATAACAAATATGTTACAAAATATAAAACGGATTAGTATTTTATTATATTTCTTTAAGTTCTTTAATATTACCTGATTAATTTTGGTGTTATATGAATAAAAAATATTTTCTAATAATCTGAAAAATAAATACAGAATTCTTTAAATATACTATATTATTTAAAAATTTATTTTTTATAATAAATTAAATTAATAACAATGTAAATACCTAGACGTTACAATTTAATTTTATCTATTATTATATTATATAAATAGAAATTTATATAGAATTATTTTATATTAATTTATCTTTCTTTAACATATCTTCATATTCAAATGAATTTCTAATTTTTCATTATCATCACATAATTTTTCCCATAAACTGCCCATCTTAAACATACCTTTTTATTTTGATAACCATTTTGTAATTTTCTTATATTTTCCTTTAACAGTCCTTTAGTTGAACTTTATCTATTTACCCTGTAAGGGAAATTTCATTTAATAAACTATCTATGCAGAGATTTCATATTAGTGGTTTTTGGCTTCTGGTAAACGAGCCCTGACACTCACCCAGATGTTTCTAATTAGTTATTAGAAATCTGGGACATGGTAAAGTATATCATCTTCACACATTTTATAATAATAAAATTAATAAAAATATTTATTTATGTCAGTTTATAATTTCTTCAAACCTAATGATTTATTTAATGTTTTACTTTTAATATCTCTAACAATATTAATTATTAATTATTTCAAAACCTTAGAACCGATACGTATTATTAATTCTATACCTACTGCATAATATCGTAAATAGAACACATCTAAGTCATTTCCATAATCAGCAATAATTTTTAGAAATAAAATTTATTATTATTTCTTATTAATAAAATTGATTTATTTATATTTCGATAATCCTCACTAATTATAAAACATCACTATAACCATTCTCTTTCATCCGAGATAAAAAAACATTTCACTGTTAAAGGGAGGCGGACTCATAGGAGCCTTTTCGGTATAGTCGAGTAGAAGTTCTGTAAGTCACTATTGCATAATGTGTAGAGTGTCGTCAGTTTTGCTGTACGGAGTTCTCAGTTATTTATGATAGTTATCACTTATTAACAATTTTGGAGCCGGAGTATATATCGCATGGAAGCATATTTTTCTATTACTTGCTACATAAGGTGTATAATTTCCTTGCAACAAACGATTCTTATATTGGCTCTCGATATAACCTTGGAAAATTAATCTCGTGTAGTGGGATTTTTCAGGCTTACGAAAGAGAACAGTTTTTTTTAACTAATAAATGTATTTAAATTATATATCTAATTACAATTGTGGGGAGCTTTTACGACAATTAGACGCACGATAACCTTACTGGCGAATAGAAAAAACCGTGTTATGATCCAAGACTTCCGTAAAAGGTTCCTTTGGACCTAAATAGGCAGTCGTATAGTATATTTGATAACAGAGGACTGGGGTACACTCTCCGGGTTTCGAGGTGCGCACACGACACTCGATATTATTGTTCGTCCTCAACACGCACTTAGTTACGCTGATCTAGAATGATGCATCTGAGTGTAAGATCTAGGCCTATACTTTAGACAGATTAAGAGTTTCTAGAAAGCTCGTGAATTAAGTAATTCATTCGTTCTCACGACGAGATTACGTCACGCGCGTAGAGCGCTTCGGCTATACTACACATACTATATACTAAATACCTCAACTCAACACATCAACATATATATAATATATATTATATACACACTACACACACACTCACACATAACTCAACATAACATCACACACACACACACACATAATCAATATCCACTCACATACATATATACTCATACTACAACTCACATACACACACACTAATTATTAATATTTATTATATTTATATATATATATCTATAATATATATATATAATTTAATTATATATTAATATAATATATATATATATATTATATATATATATATATTATAATTATATTAAAATTAAATATGAGATCTATATATCAATCGTCAACCTAGCACACACCTCAACAAACAGGTCACACGCAACATCACTCACACTTCTTAGTATATTAAGATTAAGTTATTATTAATGTATTTATGTATATTAAATTATCTTATTATATACATTATTTGAGATTATTAATTCTTTTTGTAAAAATAAATTTAATAAAATTATACTAATAGCAGTACTCGATTCTCTATCCAATGTACCGTGAAGCGTGAATACTGAATCTGAGATTCACGATAAAAATCGAAGTACTAGTAAAGGATTCTGTTTTTGTAATATAACTCATCAACTTATCTGGCTGCCGTGGTATCACGTGACTCATACCTATCACTAAGTGGCGATATATATTTACAACTTCCACAGGAATTTGTGAGCTCTAGGGTTTATCTGTGTAAAAAATATAAAGTGTGAAAATCAGGTTGAGAAGAGGTATTAGAAACAACTGTTAATAATTATAATTGTAGACTGATACACCTTAACGTACCCATAATAATATTTAAAAAAAATCCTCAAACAACGGGGCCCCCATAGAGCGAATAAGGATTGTAGACCATTTTCTCACTTCTACTAGATCATAATTTAATGAAATATGAAACATCTGGCTCACATCTATAAAGTTAGATTCTGAATTTTTTCGCTATTAAGATCGTATCTCTCAATGTCAGATAATATTATCGAGAAAGGTACATCTGAAATTTCGTTATAATAGTAATTATGAAGTCCTTGTACATAAGTTGGATTGTGTTGAGAGTATAGGATTGCTCCAAGTGTGGTCTGGTTACATCGCTGTGTGTTTATATTAGCCAACTTGAAAACTGATTACTAGTATAGGTAAATCTATACTATTTCAATATTAGAAAACATCTTATCAAAAAAGTAAATTTTCTTTTATTGCATTTGATGTTTTTTCAATTACATGTGGCATTTTGTAGTATTGATCTTCAAAACAATAATAATAGACATTGGTTAGATAGAAAGGACTACATACAAATATTTGATTGAGAAATAGTGAAAAGGTTTCATTCACGACTTCTAGCTACACGCCAGTTCGGAATGCGTAGTTTGTCAGCGCTGCCATTTTTTATGGAATCTTCGGGCGAGAGTCATGCAGAACGCTGAAGGGACTCCGTTTACGATTCTTGCAGCTGCATAACTCTGTAGAACGATGTTACGCCGTGTGCCCAATTTGTTACGGTATACTGCCAGTGGGTAACAGATATGATAAGCTATATATCAGATTGTATCTCCTCGCTTTGTTGCTAACTTTAATTTTTTGTGGTATAATGTATATTCTAAATATACTTAATTTTGCATATTTTGTTATAAGGCTTTTTCATATTCTCCGCCAGAACAGGTGCAAACTATGCCCTTCGATTTTGCTATAAAATGTGCTAATTCAAGTTCTATACCAAGTGATTCTGAGCGCTTATGTATCTCGGGCTATCCTAGTAATTGATTTAATATCTCAATTACATAACTTTGATATAATAATCTAAGAGAGGAAAAGGTTTCATTGAAATATACGTATATATTTTATTTATAAAGCTTTTATAACATAACAGAGCATAAACCTTAACTATATAATGTACTTATATATATAACATATAAATATTTTATAAGCACTTCACTCTCTAAACGCTTCTATATAAAAGAAATATTATTTAAAAAACACATATATCGAATATACAGTATACACTATAACATAAATTAACGACTACTTGATAGGTTTGTTAACATGAAGTAAAAAATCATAATAGTGCTCTTAAACATTGAGCATTATAATTTTTAAAAAGACTGCTACATATAAGATTATTAATAACTATTAAATATTAAATATCTAAATGCAGAGAGTCAATGAAATAAACAAATAATGTTATATCTTATAATACAATTAATATAATATTCATAGCTATATCCATGTCCATTGATCTTGAAACTACCGTGGTATAGAAAGTGTGTTTAGCAATGATCACGCTACTACAGATCGAAAGAAAGTCTCTGGTGAGGTCTCGCAAGTTTCTATGCCAGATACAAGATGTATCATTTTTTACATTTGGTATGTGCCGTCGCATAATCAAATCATGATCTGTCTAGGTACGTTCTTTCCTTACGCTATATATTAATAATAATAATATTCTCTTGAAAATAGATATTCTATTTAATTAGATAATTTTAAAGATATATATTTCTATTTCGTGGTTACGGTGTGTATCTGTGTTCTTAATTATCTCTTCTGATTTGTGTATTATCTCAGAGGTTTTTGCACTCCACACCAGATACACAGAAAACTGAGATTGAGGCTGTCAATCACTGGGCAGAGCCCCTTTGATACCTAATACTCTTGCAAGAAGGCTCGAGTTATACGTAAAGTTCATTTCTTTAGATATTGAGACTCGAATAACCAATAATAACATTACGTGCACAGTAGCCTCTCAGTGCGCAAGATACATTATTGACATCTAAATTACTGCTCTTCAGCATAAGTTAAATTGGAGAAGTCGCCACACGATTTTAAAAAGGAAATAAGAGATGGAAGACGAACCTGTGTACCTATCGCTCTATCGAGCTGATGATTGTGACCCGTAGAATGTGAGACCAGTAATCGTCAAAGATTCAAAGGACCGTCGGAAGCATATTGAGGCACATCAATACCAACGTCGAAGATCCACTAACACTAGATGCTCGTCATAATCTAACGGGCACCCCTGTGTATGGTGGCTCTGACCATGGAGTTGTCACAATGGATAATCGTGGTGGACCCTCTCTCGCAGTCGCAATGGCGGTAACCAAAGTTAAGTGGACTTCTCTCACTATGTATAGCACTATAGGAGTCTAGTGGCGGGTACGCTGTTATATAGTATAAAGAAATAAAGCTCTCATACATTATATTAGGGCGCAGCAAAGATGAGGGTTAAATAAGGCACATCAGTCCGCATCAATTTTACATTGATGATTCGGGTCTGTTTTTCTGTTAAGTATTTTTTTATTAGTGTCTCGGACATGTTTCTTTTCTGAAGATAAACATAGTACGGTGATTTATCGCGGAATACGATAAGTGACCTTAATTTGCTTTCTTATATAATAATGACACCTTCCGAGTGATATTACCCACTATTAAATATAAATATATATATATTTATATGATCTGCAATTTTCTGCGCTAGTGGTTAGAGTTATTGAGTTAATTGCTTGAATGATTATCCGTAAGTCGATTAATATTAAGTAAGTAATATTATTTCTATTATATATATCCCATGTATTTATTAATATAATATAGGTGGATTATAATTATATATATCACTTTTATACGTTAGCTATTAAATTATATAGTATACATATAGCGTCGTTAAATTTAAAATATAGGCTTTGTTTAAAAAGTAATTTGTTGCTTAAATAAGGCACTTTTACTGCTCTGTAATTCTTTACTAATAATATATAAATTTATACAAATTAGGTGTATATAATATTCATATATTAGTCTATATAACTATATATTGAATAGCGATATATCAAATAGATATTATCGGCATATTGATTTAAGAATCAGCACGGCCAATCTAATTGTGCCAAGTAAGGTTCATCTATATAAGGTGGTTGTATATTTAATATTATATTTATAAGATAATATTACCTATAATGACTAATGGGTATTTATCTGTGGTATATTTATACTCCTCACATATTCATTTATATTATAATTGTAATATTACTCACATGATTGTGATATAGATGATGAACTATTATATATAACTCCTCTATATTCACGCATTATTGCAGTTATATTTAATTATATATAATAGATTTACTCAATATCTAGTCTGTTTATCTGTTTATATCTGTTTTTGTCAACAGCTGATATGCACCCCCTTATGAAGATAGATTTAGGTAGTGAACTAATAACTGGCACTCAACGTTAGATTATCGCAACTCGTTTATTTTCTAAAAGAGGTGTTCGGTGCTATGCAAAAACCTTGTACATATATTCGAGTGATGAGTAATTAATATATATTATATCGGCTATTACCTTAGTGTGAGATCTTGTATACACAATTAATTCTGAACAAGTGGATCAATCATTTTTTTCCTATAATAAATAATACATTCCAGGTCACGGTCTTGATATATATAATAAATTGCCTTGGAATATTATCGGACCAAGAATAGTAGGTACAATATATATATATATGTATAATTTGTGCTTGAAGTGAACAGTATAATATAATAATCGAATAAACCAAAGCCATAGAGTGTGCTTCACCTTTACCACTACTCCCATATTCTATGAGGGTGAGTTCAGCAGAGAAGTAGATCCCTAAATTCATCATCTACATACTTAATATCATGTGAACTGGAGGGAGTATGGTATAGTGAAATGCAATCTTATTATCTAGTGTAACTATAATGCTCCAATATTACCGAATAACTATATAATGTAAGGAGAGATATATTGTTATTTAAACATTTATCTTATATATACAAATAGTTTAGGTTGTCACTTGTTTATGTACTAAAATAAATTATAGCGTATTTACAATCATCAATTATTAAAGGGCAACTCAACATTACAATTCAACTTTTTATCTTAGTAGGTCCTATTCTCTATTCCTTCTTTATTAGGATATTTCTATCTATCAGTAGTGTGCGATCCGTATACTAACCTTGACTACTATAAGATCATCTACGCTTACGTTATATATTTTATACGTTTAACTCAATCATATTACTTATAACATTACCCATAATCAGTAAAGCCTCGCTAATCGTCGTTATTATATACTCTACTGTATTACACTGTAAATCGTAAAAATTACTCTTATATATATAATCACCAGTAATTGCCAAAGTGTATTTCCAATTTCAAAGTCTTCAAACAGGCAAAAGATTCATTAATTATTAGGCTTAGCGTATATACCCGCTGTACGATATTTTTAGCAAGGCACTATTTTCTCCTATTACTGGCATCTTTATAATACTACACCAACGGGATAAGGACCAGTGTTTTTTCCCTATCAAGCATAGGAAGGATCTAAATAATATATCATATCGCCTATAATAAACCATATAACTATACTCTATGTCATTTCTATTGATTCATACTCCTCTATCTGAAAGTAAAAACTAACGTTCTATCTGTCTCCTTATATTATTTAATACGGTAAGCTTACCTTCTTAATATTGTATAATCTTTATCACATATATATTAATATAATTAGGTAACTATATGTAAATTACCTTGTCGATTTAAAAAAGAATGAGGTAAACTGGTATTTTTAATAATATATTTCTATTATATTTTATACATCTCTTATTAATAAATATAACGTCATAAATTCGATAACACTCAGTTGGGTCTTACTTCTCACAAGGGTAAGTATTAGTGAACATTAAGGAAAATTTATAACTCTTTTAACCTTTCAGGACAATGTACTTAACTCATAAACAGAGACTGAGTTATTAACGTATTATCACCTACATGTCACTGATTAGGTATTATATATATATATCTGTAATTAAAAATAGTGCCTATAACCAAGGATCTAATGTTACATACATAACTAATATGTCGAGCATTGACCTTACAATATAATAAGGTCACGTTGCATGTTTATTATCCCCTGCTAGCACAATTTTATTAATCATAATATGTTAATTTCATTTATATATCCATCGTTTGTGTATTAATATAACGTATTAGATATCCTTTATGAAGAATGGTATTTAGTATATTAATATATATTATATTTATATATATATATATCTCATAATTTTAGTGTAAGTATATTATCATATATATTCAAATTTCTTAATAGTGTAAGTTAAAATTAATATATTTACGAAAGAAAAATAAAACTTTTGTAATGGAAAATATATAATAATAAATATATATTATCTATATATCTATTACATAGGTATCACAGAGTTTATGTGAAGTGATTTTAATGTGATTTAACATTCAGTATTTATCTATTCGGGTTAATTATATATCATTAGGGTGTACGTATATTTTATATTAGAGATTATGCAAACAGTCATAAACATTATTACCAATCATCTTGTACTCCAGGTCTAGATTCTAGACCTTTTATTAATATTTTGAAAATTTCAATGAATTTGTGTCATACCTCTTGACAAACCGTAGACATGATCTAGATAAAATACACTCGAAGTGCTACTTGTTAGACAATTATTAAATATACTTTATATTTTAAATAACACAAAATATTATAAAAGAATTTGTTTTATATTTACAAGATAGAAAATACCCTATTATATTTATCTAATCATGTATCGGAATGAATTTTGGCATATCTTTAATAAGCTTTATTTATTTTATACATTTTTTAACTCTATGTTCTTTGCTATTAAATATATATTAATAAATTAGTAGTCTATGAGGCGTAGTATCTACTAATATATATTATATTCTCTGAAGTTATGGTATATTAATAGAATAAATTATTTCACTTAAATAATCACTTATAGTTTCATATATCATTTCTCTAATCAGAAAAGTGTGTAATATAAAGAGGACTAATACAATATTAGACGATTCGTTGAAAGTGGAATATATATTTGTTATATTTTGTCAAGGGTTTTGTATGCATTTGTACAACATTGTGTGGGAAGCTCTGCTAAGAAAGGAATATAAGCGGAATACAATAATTAACTCAGATACAATGAGTATGCATAATTAAATGAATACGAGTAGAAAAAACACTCGATAATGCTATTGTTTGTACAGTTACAATTTACTATCTTTTCTCATTTTAACTCGAATAAAGCAAACATCTTCGAATACTCTTTAGTAGACATTCTATTTTTCTTTCATCAAGTATTTCCTCATTTTTATAGCCTTCTCCCGTAATGTCGCAACATATATACATTATCTTGTGTCGCAGTAAATCAAGGTGTAATTCTGCGTGGTCTTTCAAACGGTTGTTGTTTTGATAAAACCAATCCTCAAATATCTCATCTATATTTCGTAACCTCCATCATTATGTTAAAAATAGCAACATGAGTGACCGTTGGGACCGGTTAAAGGATATTCAATACCATCAGTTTCTTTTATTAACGCTGTTTCATTTGGGTCGGATAATTTTTTGTATAATGTTCAATCTGTAATTAAAATGACTTATACTACCGATGTTGAAAATAATATTGCTATCTGTCTTTTTCTGGAAAACATTATATATATTAACAACTTTAAATAAAAAGACACTGTTGACTTTTTTGATTCATGAGCTCTATCCATCTGAATAAGCGAGAAGAATTACGCTTTTTTGTGAATAGGCTAATAAACCTGTATTAAATTTCATTTATTATTCACGTTTGGTGAACTAGGGAATGCTTGTCTTACCGATATTAGCATCCAACGACTTTACTGGGATATAAATATACAATAAGGCCAGTACACCCCGAAACGAGGAGATCTTTTGGACGACATTAAACAGCATCTTAGAGATAAAGCTACACGCTCTCACATCCGACTGAACTATCCGGGTTTCGAAAAAACTTTTTATTTCCGCACAAACTCAACAACAATCGAGTTTGTCTTCATCTATCTTTCTCTTTTGAAAAATTGTGACGGCATCGCATACTCATACTTCCTTAATTTCAGTTACTGAGTATATATATTAACGTCAATTATAGATTTCATTTAAAGATAGTATAATGGTACTTGATATTATTTCTCTAATGAATATTTTTGTTCTGCACTAGATGAGTTATACTATATACATATAGTATTATACTAGAAACTCATGGTATTTGATAGGGACTATAGGATAAATATAATTAAATAAACTTATATCGTTTTTCACGTATATATATAAGTTATCAGCATATTGATAGTCATCCTACCTCCTTAACTACGAGACAAAATCGTTATTATCTTTATGATTCCGAGTTATGCAAACGGAGGATTTATAACAAGCATACTTTTCTCAAGGAATGAATACAGGAATGAATACTTTACAATAATTTATTATTATTATTTTGTTTATTATAAGTTTTTAATGACTTCAAGTATATTGTTTTATATCACTAATATATATACGTGATTTATATATTTAGAGTGTGTATGAATCGACTACGTCATGAGCGTAAAGTCTATATATAGAGTATAGAATATGTTCCTTTTATAATAGATTATAAAATAAAGAAAACGTTTTTTAACACTCTGAAAAATAAATTAAACCTAACTTTTTCAATAATACCGTTGCCTATTATAACATAAAATAGACCAAAAGAATTTGATATAATTGCGCTGAACACTAAAAATAAAAATGCGTTTTTATAAAGTAGATATATTGGTGCTTCTGTGGCTCTTCCTACTACATATTATAGCTGGTGTTGATGATATTAAAATTTAGAATTCTTTAAAACATTTTAACCTGTAATCTTCTCCATAATTATCTAATAAATATGTAAAGAATATTCAGCTGTTCTTTCTGAGCATTCTTACAATATAAAAGGCTGTAAAATCGTTTTATTATCTGTGTGTCTCTCTCTAGTGAGAATAATGATATATATTCTTAATCTTAATAGCATAACCCTATTAGCTTTTTCTTCATACATTCTTAATCATTGACATCATTAAAAGATTATCAGCCTATATATATCAAGGGTTGGTTTCATAATTATCATATTAACCTTATCAAGTTGGAGTGCATAAGTTTGGAATTCATAAAATTTCCGTAAATTATTTATAATTGTTATGATAGTGATGTTATGCTTCACTTATTTAAGTTAAGAATATGAGATCACTTGTATACGCTGATTTTAATTACGCTTGCATTTATGCAGCTATTAGTCAGGAGTAATGTAGATTTTTATAAATCAGAAAATTAAAAAATCATATTTATATTTATCGTCACGTCTTGAACTCCTTACTTGTCTCAAACTCACATGAACTTTATAGCATTTTAGTCATTAAACAGAACACTCTAGCTAATTTTTATTCCAAACGCTGAATATTCTCTCGTTAACCTCAGCATTTCCCTGCATATCGTAAGAGAATAGCGTGTCATCATTTTTAATGCATGTAATATTAAAAATTATTCATGTGTTAAAACACTTCACTCATGGTGTGAGAAGTTTTTATTGCACGGAAATTGAACCCCATATCCGAACTAATACACTGCAAATCATCTTGATCTATCTTTTACCGTTCCTGACCAGGGCCTACTTTGATCTGAGGAACTTTACGCGCTTATATAAAGACCTAATCTTGCTCTATTCGTTACTGTGCTATTACTGTTCTGCTTACCCTCACACGCGCTATTTATATGACCCAATCAACTTACAGAGATTATTTCATATCTAAAAACAGAGATTTGATTAATGCCATTAATTTTTTTGTTAATTTATCCTTAGATCTTATTAATTAAGAAATCCTCTCCTTTATTTTAATTTTATTTTTCTATCTACTCGATTCACTATAAATTTATATATTAGATTATATATAAATATTTTACTTTGTCACTCTTTCTTTTCATTCTGTTGTATATCTATAACTATATTAAATAAAAAACTCTCTCTCTAATATAATTATAATATATATATTATATATATATATATATATATATATATATTTATTATATATATCATTATTATATATATAATCTATTATATATATATATATATATATATATCTATTATATTATATATATATATTTAATAATATATATTATATATAATATATATATATATATATATATATTACATATATCTTAAAAGTGTACATAGCCCGCTACTTCATGAAAAAAATTTGAGGTTGCCAGTTTTGCTATTTTATTTTTTTGTTTGTGCTCGAAATAATAGATTTAGGCTTACTCTTTCTATATAATAAATTTGAAATTTTTAATTCGTATAATATATTCTCAACGTTTACGGTTTATCTTTTTTATTTTTTCAGTTGTCACACACCTCAGGCGCGCCCTATTTCAGAAGGGGTGTAGTACTTGCACAAAAATTCACCCTCAGCCATATTACCCAGAAAAGCACAGACGCAGGCTTAAAGGAACACAGAAGATGAAGTGATTCCGCCAGAACAGAAGTGGCAGCAGAAGGAAGCATTAAGCTAGCTAGCCTGGTGTTTACCAATTACTAACACAAACACGTTGCGCAGATACAGACCTTGTGCTACATGGACGTTGTAAAGATGGTGGTTCCGAGCGATAAGTTCCTCCGGCACTTGCCGCTTGTGGTACCTATGGAATAAAGATAAAGCACAACATCGCGCAGCAAAAGATGAGGGTTATACAGTTATTTAAGGTTACTAAGATTTAAATAAATAATTAGGCTTGTTTTTTCAATATTTTTTTAGGTTTGAAGTTCTTTTACTGAAATAAACTGTACGCGATTCTTCCATAGGCTAATTTTTCCCTTATAAAGAAACTATTGATAACATTTATTTCATTTATATTATATTAGCATTTGGTTAGGTTAAGTTTGGTTTAGTTAAGTTATGTAGGTTATTTATAATATATATATTATATATTATCTCTATATTATATATTTATATTTATATATATATTATAATATATATATATATTTATTATTATATATATTATAATATATTATATATACTATATTTATATATATATTATTATATATTATTTATATATATATATTAATATATATATATATATAATATATATATATATTATATATATTAATATACT
>JABUQX010118237.1:0-5000 GCA_015478945.1 Trachelipus rathkii
AGAGAGTCTGAGATATTCTATAAGTATGTTTCCCTTATCTGTAGATCTAACGTAGACACTTCTATCAATTTTTTTTAGCTGTCATTCTATGCTTTAATTTTATTTAATTGATATAATATGAGTCTAAGAAATTAATATGACCTGTTATTAAATCTATATATAGTTTTTATTTTATTCCAGGATATAATTATCACTAAATAATAGAAATATTTACTATTATCTGTATAGTAACAGAAATACCAATTTAGTAGAGTGCTATGTAAAAAGCTAAATACAAAATTACATAATGTTATAAAATAAAAATGCTTATATATAGGCTGATATTTATATAGAGTTTTTTATTAGTTATTATTAAATTATTATAATTATTAAATATTAATTTAATTATTAATTATTATAATATTTAAATTATTATTGTTAATTATATTATTATTATTATTATTATTATTATTTATTTATATTATTATTATATATTATTATTATTATTATTATTATTATTATTATTATTAATTATTTAAATATTATTATTATTATATCAAAACAATTTTAGCATTTATTCAGATATTTAATATATTACTTAACAACTTATAAACAAAAAAATCGTAATACCTTTTAGCAACCAATCAACAAAAGAACAAAGCACTGCCTAAAGTATTTTTATCATACTGTTGTCATTTTAATTATTTATTCATTTCGAAAGTCTTAAGAGTGCACAAACACACATGACTTATTACCAACGTTGGCACTTCATATATTTATAAAACTATATTTAATATACTTTAAAAATATAAACATTTAATTTTTTTAGTATATTTAGTGAAAAGAAACTAATAAGAGTTAATTATTTCTGAGGCATTAAAAGTTTCTTATCTAAATTATTTTTATTTAATTGACTATTGTAAAAAAATAATTATTTTTATTTGATTTGAAATGATATTACCATATTATATTTCTTAAAGTAATATTCTTTCTTCTCTTTACTCTATCTCTTATCTACTCTGATATATATCTATCTCTCTCTATCTAATCTCTGGGCTCTCTAATTCCAGATTTTTCCTTGGTACGAAGATTCGAAATCGTGCGCCGTCTATATCTGATTCGGTCAGCCTCTTAACTCTCTTTCCTCTGTAATGTCTAAGAGCATACTATTCAATTACCCTAAAACTTCTTATTTCCTTCTCACATGTTCTTCAATCCAATCAATATATTTAAAATTTTATAAAATATAACTGTGAACAACATCCTCATTTACATAAAAAAGTTATTTAAATTATTGTTTTGACTTATATATCGAAATACAAAATTAAATTATTATAATTATCAATGGACGAAGACTTACATTCCAATTATACTTCTTCAACTATATCTTCAACTATAACCCTACATACCCCCCTACTAAAAAAAAAAAAAAAAAAGACACATTCATATTATATCTAAAATATAAACAAATTACAACTATAATTATAATATTTGTCTTTATATCATTTAATGTCTTTATACGTCCTTAAGGACATTAAAGGACAGAAATAGCAACTCGATCAAACTTGGAATATAATTTATGTGAATACTAAATTTTTATTTAACTATGGTTAATAATACTACCAATTATATATATATAATATATATTTGTTTATTTATCATAATTCAATAAAAATCCAAAATTGTCTCTTACATTAAATAAAATTATATCATATTATAGGTAAAATTATGCCAACCTATTTGTCGTCATGTTTGTCTTCATTTTTTAAAAACTATAAGGCTGAACTTTAATTTCTGAGAATTAGTAAAATTAGGGGCTTTTCCATTCTTATTACATTATTCGAATCACCTTTTTAGACAAATAAAAAAATATTGATAACTAGTAACAGGGGCGCATGCGTGGCCACCTGAATATATTAATATTGTCGTAAGAGCATAAGCGTGGCAACATAATTAGTATATATCGAAGTGAGCAGATAACTGGAGGCAGAATAAAAATAAGAAGCCATACTTTTATTAAATACTTTATTAATAAATATTAAAACGAATAAAATATTATTGCGAGCCGATCTAACGTAATATAATATTTATAGTGAGAGTTACTATATATAGTGAGGCCATCTACTAGCCCCGGAGTAGCCCTAAAGTAACGAAGTACGCACTGTAATATATATATATATATATATTATTATATATATAATACTATTATATTATAATATATATATATATTATATATATATATATATATATATATATATATATATATATATATATGTATAATATATAAAAAGATATATATATATATTTATTTTAATATTCATTAATATAATATATATATATATATATACTATATTATTAATATATTAATATATATATATATATTAATTAATATATAATATAATATATCAGTAAGGCGACTTCTCACCTGCACTCGTTGCTCTTACGTGCTTACAAGTACTATATGAAGATTATACTAATATTTATTAAGAACAAAAATTTAATTATTATTGAGCAAAATTTCGTGAAAAATTTCGTCTCCAAATGGAAATTATTACTCTACTATATTATTCGCGCGGGAAAATAAACAAGTAAATTTTCCAAGTACAATATACATACTTTTTGATTAAATAAGATAACTTTTAAATCGCAGTTCAAAATATAATTTTTTAAATTTCATGAAAGTTTTTATCTTCCAATGTAAAGTTTGAGACGTTTCCTGGCTGTATCGTTTCTAAAGTTCTAATTGCATGATATGATATATTAGAATAAAATTATCATTGGATGGGAAGACATTTATAAAGTATAAACGGGTATAGTGTTAATATATTAACACTATTGATTTACAGTATTAAAGCTGTTTTACCAATGATATAAAATCAGCACACGTTTTACTGTTTAGCTACCATATCGGGGAGCGGAAGATCTCTTGAGCACTCTTGTGTAGAAAGTTTTAGGATATTGTGATTTTTTATATTAGTATAAGAATGAGTTAATGCCTGGAAATCGAAACTACAGTAAATATAACGTGTAGAAAAAGAAAACGGCTTTTAGTGCTAAATTAACGTATTCTAATATATTAATATATATATACTATATTTATATATATATATATAATTATATTATATATATATTAATATATTCATATATATATATATCTTATATTTTAATATTTTATAATATATTAATCATATATATATATATTATATATACTTTATATATAATATATATTAATATATATATATATATTTATATATATATCATATTATATATATATATATAATAATATATTATATATTAATAATTAATAATATATATATAAATATATTAATACTATATATAATTATAATATATATATATTAATATATATTAATATATATAATATATATATATAATTAATATATTAATATTAAATATATATATCATATATATTATATATATATTCATATAATATATATATTATTAATATTAAATATTAGATCATTTCAATATATTCAGTAGGATCTTTCTCCTGCAAATTTTTGTGAGGAAAAAGAAGAAAAATTTATTCAAATGTAGACTAGGAGAAAACAGAATATTTAAGTTATTATTAGTTATATTAGTTATATTAGTTATATTATATTATTAATAATATATATATATAAAAGTAAGGCTAGTTATACTGATTAAGTACACAAGTATAAAGTAAAGTAAGATATATAATAATAGTAAGTAAGTAAGATAAGTATAAGTATCAGTAAGTAAAGTAAAGTATAATGATAAAGTAAATAGTATAATAAGTTAAAGCTAAGTAAGTTAATTTAAGTTGCGTATAGGTAATATTGAATTATAAACTTTAATTATACTTTATATGGCATCATATTAATCTTTATGTTTATTTGGTTAAAAAAAATAAACACTTTGCAAATCATTAATACTTTATATGTCCTCTAGTCTCGCCGCGTGTCCACATCGTTCAACACATAATTCACGGTTTCCAGCTCACTTTCCCTCGTTGTATGGGGCTAGCACGACACATGTCCAACGCTGTTCCGAAAATAAAGGAAGCCGCTCTGATCTTCTAACTATCGCCTAATAGCTCTCACTTGTATTCTAACCTAAGATCTTTGAAAAACCCTACTCAACTCTCATTTCTAGATTCATTCTGGAGTCCTCATTCATACCTTTCCACGAATCGGGGGACAGTACGGCTTATTCGGGCGCTCGAGGTCTACTGGCGATATCTTTTCCTATCTAAATGATTTATGGTTTTCCGTCCTCAGGAAACTACGGGGAGAGACTTGTGTGGTGGGCGCTTGACATAATCAAAAGCGCTTATGCCGGTATAGGTACAGTCATGCTCTCTCTAGCTTCCCTCCTTAGGGAGTTTCTTATTTACATATTTAGATTTTTATTTATTCTGTTTTTTTTATTATTATCTACGCTCTGGTAGTTTTGGATGTGGGGTGCGACTTCTTCTTTTCTCCTCTTCAATGTGGTGTTTCTTTCAGGGTTCTTTCTTATCTCATACTTTATTTCCTACTTTTCATTATGATCTTCTCACCTGCACATCTAATCATCTACGGGGTAAGCCGATGACTCTCGAACGAGGTCTTATTATTTACTCTATTGTCAATTCATGCACTTCAAGTCTTTTACTTCTAGAAAATGCTCTTACATCATATTATATAATACTGTCTTAATCTTCCCGATCTATTATCGCTGACCTGGATAGACCTTAGAAGAGAGAGATGGGGGTCCGTCTCAAACCTGTTTGAATTCAATTCTTTAAAAATCGAACAAATATTCCTCTCTAAGACACCTTCTCTAACTTTGTCCTATCTCTTTCGATGGTTCCTCTCCGTCTCTCCTGTTGACAATATAAACATCCTTGGCCTTAACATATAACAAAAAAATGTCTTGGAAACCTCACATCACAACGGTTGCTAGAGGCGGCCTCATAGGAGAGTTTCTGTTTAGGCTGCGAACCTTTTTTTCTCATCTTCTCAGTTGCTCCAGCTAAACAAGGGTTCTCATCCGCCCTT
>JABUQX010118237.1:12500-15000 GCA_015478945.1 Trachelipus rathkii
ATTTGTTTAAGAATATAAGAAAGTTTATTGAAAATCCCTTACGACAGAGTTCGTAAGTTAGCTCCAGGAAAGTCTGAGTGTCGGGTATCGTAATTATTATAAGTCTCTCTCTCTCTCCCACTCAGAGATTTAATGCGGATCATTGAAATATGTTTATGAACTTCATCGTTGTAGAAATTTAAAGAATAATAAAGTTTGAGAATCTTTGTCTAGTACTAAGAAGAAAATTTCTGTATATTAAATCTGATTTAATATTTATTATAGATTTAAGACATTATCTTTTCTAAATAACATTGTGGATAAGAAAACTCCATTTTGGGGATTATTTTATTGAGGAAATATTAATTATTTAATGTATGAATACAGTAAAGTATCATTTAGAAGAAATCTATCATTACTAAAGATTTGTAAATAATTAAAGATTTTATTAGATAAATAAAGTTTTAAAAGGGGTAAATTTTAAAGAAAAGGGAAGGGAGGGGGAGAAGGGGTGGGGGAATAAATATAAATTAGAGGGTAGGTTTTAACCTTTTATATTGTTTTATATTATATTTTAACCTTTTTTATTGTTATTGTATTGTTGTGGGTAGATTTGGTGAGCGGGGTGGTAGCCCTAGGTGTGGGGAAGCACCTAAGGTGGGGGGTCCCGTAAAGCGTACAGCCTGATTGAGTTATATATAGAATTAGGGAAAGATGGGGAGGAGAGTGGTAATTAGGATGGGGTGTATGAATGTGAGAGGGGTAAACGAGGATTTGAAGAGGGAGGAAGTGGGGTTGATGTTTGAGGAAAAAAGGTTGGATGTGTAGGGATAACAGAAACTAAGTTGAAGGGAAAGAGGGAGATGGACTTTGGAAAATACAAGGGTATGGTATCGGGGGTGAGCGAGAGAGTGAGGGCGAGGGAGGGGGTGGGAATAGTTATGAGGAAAGAGATGTGGGACAAGGTGAGATTGTGTAACCAGGTGAGTTCTAGGATAATGGGGGTAAAAGTGAAATTCGGGGGGAAATGGGTTTTTTATTTGTGCATGATGCACCCAGTGAATGGAGCGAGAGAGAGGAGAGAGAAAGATTTTGGGGAGAATTGAATGAGTGTTGGGAAAATTTTGGGGTAAATGAAAAAATTTGTCTATTGGGATGATTTGAATGCAGGAGTGGGAAGGGAGAGGGTGGGAAGAATAATAGGACCTTTTTGGGGTAGGGGGAGAGATGAATAATGGGAGAAAGTCTGATAGAGTTATGTGTCGAAAGAAGAATGATAGATAGTGGGAATACTTGGTTCAAAAAAAAATGATAATCATAAGTATAACATGGAAGAGTGAGATAACGGGGGGGAGGCGATACTAGAGTTATGTGTGTTGGTAATGGGAAAGAAGAGGTAGATTATATAGATGGTAATGTGTTTAGAGGGGCGGCGGAGGGTGATTATCGGATCAATCTATTTGGTGATTGCCAGGATAAGGGTGGGAGGAGAGGTGACGGTGAGGGAAAGGGAGAAAAGAGGAGAGTGGAAGTGATAAAGGTGGAAAAATTGGAGGAGACAGTGGGTAAGAGGGAGTTTAGGAGAGGTATGGAGGCAGGTGGAGACGTGAGAGGGACGGGAATTGGGGCGGTGGAGAGGGGAGTGGAAGAGATTTAGAGAGGCAGTATGTGAAGAGGCTAGAAGGGTTTGTGGAGTAAAAAGGGGGTGGGTGCAAGCAGAATGAAAGGGAGTGAATGGTGGAGTGAGGAGCGTGAAGGAGGTGGGAAAAGGAAAAAGGAAGCTTAGTGAAATGGTTGGAAAGTAAGGGGAGAAGGATAGCTGGGGAGGAATATAGGAAGGGTTTAAGACGTGGAGCAAGAGGGCGGTGGAGAGGGAAAGAGAAGAGCAAACGAGGAAGGTGTAACAGAAAAAGTGACCGGAAAATTTCTGAAATCGGGGATAAAGCATGTTCTGGAAAGAGGTTAATAAAAAAAAGGAAGAGGAAGGAGGGGTTGGGGGAGAGTATTAAGGGAGGAGATGGGGATTGGAAAGGAGGAAAAAAAAGGGTGAGGAAGAGGTGGGGGGAGTAATGTTTAGTGGACTGATTGAATGAAGGGGTGGGTACGGGGAGGTAGATGAGTGCAGGAGGGAGGTGAGGAGGAAACAAAGGGGGGGAGGAGGGGAGGATAAATACAAATGGAGGAAATCATTAGGGCCTTGAATAAGGAAAAAAAGGAAAGTCCGCAGGTCTGGATGGTGTGCGAATGGAAATGTTGCAGAAGGGAAGTATAGGGGTGGAGGAATGGCTGCATAGGTTATATAACATATGTTGGAGGAGTGGTGAGGTACCACAGGATTGGGAGGATGGATGTTTGGTTCCCCTGTATAAGGGGAAAGGGGATAGGATGGAATGTGGAAATTATAGAGGTATATGTCTTTTAAGTGTGGTAGGGAAAGTGTACGGAAGAATACTGATTGAGAGAGTAAGAGGTTTAACGGAGGGGAGAATAGGGGAAGAACAAGGAGGATTTAGGGAGGTAA